>RJWH01002128.1:125043-266077 GCA_004363575.1 Solenodon paradoxus
TCTCTCTCTGTCTCTCTGTCTCTCTCTGTCTCTGTCTCTCTCTGTCTCTCTCCTCTTTTTCTCGCTCTGTCAGTGGGTGGATACCAGTCAGAAAATAGATTCTGTCCTTGGATACCCTACGCCACCCCGATATACATTTCATAACACCACAGGGACATTTTAAGGAAATCTGGCAACTTCTTTTAGAAAAACATTTCAATGTATTTTCAGCATCCAGCCTATTTACACGCACACACACATATCACATATACATACAAATATACACATATACACACATACCTATACACACTTTCCCCTGAAATGAATAACTTGTTAAGCAACATGAAAGCAAATGAAAATATAAAATTATAGAACCTTCTGGTAAAGGTAAACACAACACAGAATCCTATAACGCTATCATGGTGGTGTACAAATCACTTTTAGTTCATTGAATTCTGGTTAATTTAATGATAAAAGCATAAAAATGAAAACTATGTTAACAGATATGCAGTCTAAAGAGATGTAATTTGTTACACTAATAACTAAGTTGGGGAGGAGATGGAAAAAGGGAGTTTTAATATATGATTTGTTACATTACTATCTGTTTAAACAGATTACTGTAACAGGGAGGTGTTTTATGTAATCCCCAAGGGGTCACAAAGAAAAGACCTGGTAAAGAAACACAAAAGAAACGGACGAAACCAAACACACCACTACAAAAAAATCAGCATGACCCCAAGGCAGGCATCAGCTAAAGGAGACAGAAAAAGCCCAAACAGACACGATGGCAACCGTAAGCTCCTCCCTAGTAATTGCTTTAAATGTAAATGAATGAAACTCCCCAATCAAGACTTTGAGTGGCTGAGTGGATAAAAACAACATCTGTCATGCTGAGTTGTGAGAGTCTCAGGTCAGCTCTCAGGACACACATAGAAAGGGAAAGGTGGGGAGAAATTCCATACAAGTGATAACCCAAAGACAGAAGGAATGACTCTATTTACATCAGACAAAGTAAACTTTGTGGCAAATATTGTCGTAAGAGATAAAGAACATTATATAATAATAAAAAGGTCGATTCACCAGAAAGACCTATAATCATACGTATATGTGCATGTGATATCCGAGTCCCCAAATGTATGAAGCAAGCAGAATCTTTGGCAGATTGAAAGGAGAACTAAACAACGCCAGAGCAATGCAGGAGATTATAGTACCGCGTGCTCAGTAAGGAGCCTCCGGACTGGAGGTCGGTAAGGAAGCGGAGGCCCGAGCAGCATCAGAGACCAGCGGCAGGTGCAGAGCAGCTGCCCAGCGCAAGCAGAGGAGACGGTCCTCTCGAGCTCACAGGAACATTCCTCAACTCAGGTCCCATGTTAGGCCACAAAACACACCTTCACAAACTGAAAAAGATTAAAATCACACCAACTATCTTTTCTAATCGTGATAAAATGAAACTAGATGAAAATCGATAGTAAAAGCAATACTGGAATTCACAAACATGTGACAATTAAATAACACTTTCTTGGCGCACCCTGGTGGAGCAGTGGTTGGGCGCGACCCATGTACACACCAAGGTCTCCGGTTCAAGACCCGGCGCAGGGGGGACAGCCAAGTTCAGCAACTAAATAAAGTGCTCTTCCTCCTCTCTGCCTGCCTGCCTGCCTCTGCCGGAACTGCTCCTTAAAAACAACAACAAAACACTCTCTTGAGCAGCTTACAGGTCAAAGAAGAAATCACAAGGAAATCAGAAAGTATCTTGAGACAAACGAAAATGGAAACACAACATACCAAAACTTGTGGATGCATAAAAAGTAATCCTAAGAGGGAAGTGTTACATACCTTGATTTTAAAAAGAACACACAGAGAAAAATCTCAGATCAACAACCTAGCTTTATACTTAAGGAATAACAACGACAACAAAAATAAATGAAGAAGAAGAAGAGACTAAGGTCAAAGTTAGCAAAAGGAAGGAAATAAAACAAAGATTTATTTAAATAAATAAAATAGAAAAACGAAAAAAATCTTTAAGAGTTTTTTAAAAAGACAGTATTGAAAAACTTTGTACCAATTATGAAAACAGATGAAAGAACCAAATAACGAAAATCACCAATAAAACAGGAGACATTATAACTGATGCCACAAAAAGAAAAAGGAATATAGAGTACTGTTACAGACATTTACATGCAATTAGACTGAATCATCACAAAATAAAAAATACGAACAGAACAATAACTAGTAAGGAGATTGAATGAGTGATCAAAACACTCCCAACAAAGAAAAAACCCAGGAGCAGATGACTTTACTGGAGAATTCTATCCAACATGTGAAAACGAATTAGCTATCTGTGCTTATTCTTCATTTTATCAGTGTGGTGTATTACAGTATTTGATTTGTTACATTGTTACCTTTGCATTTCAGGAATAAATCTCACTGGGTTGTGATATATGATTTCTTTTCAAATCAAACTCTTTCAAAAAAATTGAAGAGGAAGTGTGTGCTCAACCTGACCGCGGGCTGGGAGTACCTGGAATCCAAACCGAACAGACAGCAGAGCAGTGAAAACAGCACACGGCTGAGCCCTGATGGCTGAGCGGATAAGTCCAGGCCTCTGACCAGTGAAGCTCAGACACAGCCCAAGGATCCAGGCTCACTGCCAAGAGCCTAGGGAAGAATGAAATAAAATCAACCCTTCTGCCAGCCTGCCTGCTCACCTTCACTCCTGTCTGCACCTTTCCTTCAAAAAAAATAGGTCTAATCCTGGTGGCCTTACTGATAAGACCACCGGATACAGCCCATATACTTCCCAAGGACCCAGGTTTGAGACTTGGGCTGGGGGGAATAACTGAGAGGAAATAAATAAATGAATGCTTATTGCTCCTCTCTCTTCTTGCCTGCCTACTCATCTTCTTTCCTTTCCTTAAAAAAAAAAGAAAAGAAAGAAAACTACAGAAGAATATGGTGCAAAAATCCCCAGCACGATACTAACAAACCAAATTCAACAGCACATTAAAAAAGATGTTGTATTTTGAATATGGCTTATCTAACAGTTAATTGCAGCAAAAACTCGAAAAGTTCTTGCTGACCCAACTACTCTTCATTTGTTCAAAACCACTTGGTGAAAGACAACTAAATGCCAGGCACTGTCCAAAGGAGAGACTCAGGAGGGATGAGGTGGCCAGAATCAAATAATCAAGTTCTCGTCTTTCAAGGAATTTACATTCTAATGGGGAATAAGGAAAACATGACAAAACAGTGCAGTTCGAGGTATCAGATCCACAGTGTGCTATCTGAGCCTTCATAGACAGTTCTGGATTGTAAAAGGTGTCTTTTGTTAAATAATTGTACAACAAGAGACTCTGCTTTTGATAAATTATGTAGATGCATACATTACATATATACACACACATACATACATATGCTTTACTTGCTAAGATTCTTAGAACTTAAATGACTTGGGAGATTAAAAACATCAGCAAAAAGCACCTTGGCTCACCTGAAAGATTTTACCCAATGGGACCTGAAGAGAAAGAGTTCGTAATAATTTAGACCTGGAGCTGAAAGAATATTTGCATCGAGTGGGCTGCTACTTTAATTTCCTATCCCAGCTTCCATGCTGTTTAGACACCTGCATTGTATAGACTCCAAACCTAATTGAAAGATTGAACCTTTCTATTAGGATTCTGACTTTCTCATCCACTCCAAATCCTTAAATATCCTGGTAGGGACCTGCTTATTTTTCATTTTTAAACAACCCAAACATCAAGGAGGATATGCTGAAAAGTCAGATACTCAGGGAATATTAATTCCGCTCCCTTAAGGGACTCAGTACCATCAAGTGAAAAACAAGTGTACATTGAGGGACAGACCAGCAGACAGAGGAGGGCAGATGCGCAGAAAGAAATGACAAGACAGGAAGTGATTGTTTTCACCCATAAGGAAGCAGGTGGGCCTACTTTTTCTAAAAGGTGAGGAAGGATAAATAGCAAATGATGTGCTCTGTTAATGGACAAGCCGTGTAACCAGGTCTCCTCTATGCAGTGTTGAAGTTCCTTCTCCAGTGTGACTCAGTACAGTGTGGAGAGAAGGCGTCACTGAGCAAGGCCTGTGTGTCCCTTTGCTGCGTGAAGCCGGCAGGATTTCTGCCATCCCTCTGGCGGCACAGACCCTTGTGCCCTCTTCTATGTGTTTACATTTGTGTGCCTCCCAGGGAGGTCACCTGCTTCTCAGGGCGGGGCCTCCAGGCTCAGGGTCCTCCTTACACCCTCACAAGCCAGTGAGCACATGGCGGCCCCCTGTGGAGCCCTCCCATCCTTCAAACTCATCCAATTTGCCATTAACTTTAAGTTCAGGAGGCTAGAGCTTCAGCCTAGCAATGGGCTGTAGTAACTGGTCACCAGTCAGTCGGTGAGTATCCAGTGATTTAAATAAGGAGATTAGGATTCTATGCACATTCTCTAAGAGAGCTGGAAAAATTTCGTAATGAATAGTGTTAGGAAAAAATTCAGGAAAACTATTCAAAGTGTCGTAGGAGGGAATTCGTTTTCAGAGAGAAGAGTTTCTTAAAAATAAACAACTTTGCAAAAATATTATTTCTGAATGATTTTTTAAATGTAATTGTTCCCTTAGAACCCAGTAGCGTCTTCAGGACAGAAAAGCAGGTGAGCCTGCACCCCTAGAAATGACGGGTGAAATGACTGTTGAGTGAATGAAGCAGCACCGTGCAGTGCCCGGGCTGCCGTGCAGAGCACGCAGACTGACAACAGAGGCATCACTGTCTCCCAGTCCTGGAGGACACAAGTCCCAAACCGAGGTGGGAAGAACATCCCAGGCCTTCCTCGTGGCTGGTGGGTGTGTCTGTCCATGTCTCCTCTTTGTGGATCGCTGGGTCCAGTTCTCCTCCTTGGTGACAGCGTATTGCATGAGAGCCACCCGAGTGACCGAGTGACCTTGAATACCCCTAAAAGGAGGCTATCTCCAAATATCTCGTGTTCTGAGATACCAGAATGCCAATACATGAATTTGGGGGGACATGATTCAACCCACAACACCCAGGCTGTGTGCTTTGGTGTGTGGTTAATGGTAAAGGCTGCTGCCTAAAGGCTGACCATCATACATGGATTTTTCTAAACTGTCTTGGGTGGAATGAGGCCCCCTCTCTCCCCGAGCCACTCATATCTGAAAACCGAACCCCAGGTCCTCCTTTGGTGATAAGGTCTTTAGAGAGGTGATTAACTGAAGATGGGGTCATTAGAGTGAATCCTCATTCAGTGTGCCTGGGGTCCCCATAGGAAGAAATGGGGACACAGATGTATATAAAAGGGAGACCCTGTGGAGACGCGGGGACAAGGAGAAGGTGGCATCTGCATGCCAAGGACAGAGGCCTCAGACTGCTAGACGCCAGACAGAGATATGTCTCCATTATTTAAACCCCTTAAGCTGAGGTATTTTATATTCTTTAGCTCACTGATACACAAACCAAATTGCCCAACACTCCTTAGAACCCAGTTTCACTTAATGATTCCAACGATGCTTCACTTCTTCTTAACAACCGTGACTCTTCCCTGCGCACTAACCAAGCACGCCAGGCACTGCGAATGGCTAGCTCAACAGCAGCTCCTTTAATTCACACCAACTCTTGCCATCAGGACTGCTCCGATTTTAATTTTTAGAGAAGAGAATAAGAGACATGAAGCACCTTGCCTGAGGTCATCCAGTAGGAAGGACACAGATGGGGTCTTCGGATCTGTGCCGTTCGTGATGGGGTCACTGTCAGAAGTGTGTGGTGGGCGTGCTGTGCAGCCGTGTATTTGATGGAGGGTGAACCCACACGTGTGAAACTATATTGTGTTGTAAATCAAAGTTACCTCAGTAAAAAAGGGTGGGGGGAGTTGTGCCCTTAACCTCTGAGCGCCTCCGTGCTGGCCTTCTGCGAGGCAGGACGTCACTGCTGTGGGGGGTCTGTAGCCACAGCTGACACATCGGGGTGGCAGGTGATGAAGAGACTAACTTGCTCATTGCCACTACTGTTAAAAGTTGGCCCAAACTTTCACCAAATCTGAACTAATCTTCACTAAAAAAGATACACAGATGGCAAGAAGATGCTTCATGTCAAACGGCATCGGATGCATTAAACGCAAATGAAAACAACCGTAAGACACTCTCGCGCATCTGTTAGAAAAGTCCAAATCCAAAGCATCAAGCCACCCAGTGTCCGTGAGGATGAGGGGCAGCAGAACTCTTATTCATGGCTGGTGGTAATGCCACACGGCGCAGCCATTTTGGAAGCCACTTGGCAGCTTACGGTGTCAGACTATAAAACAAAACCTACTCCTGTCACACAACTGCCAGTTACACTACGTATCCAGATGAGTTGAAAAATAATGAGTGCACAAAACCCTATCCAGAAATGTTTCTAGAAACTTTACTTACGTTTGCCAAAATTTGAAAGCCATCGAGAAGCCCTTCATTAGGTGAATGGATAAATACCTGGTGGTCCAGCCTGGCAGTAGAGTGTTATTGAACATTGAAAGGAAATGCGTCTCCAAACCGTGAGAAAATATGTAGAAACGTAAATGCGTATTGCTAAGTGTCCTAAGAAGCTCATCAGAAAAGGCTACGTGCCATATGATTCCAACTCTCTGACATTCTGGAAAAGGAGAAAGAGGAGACAGTAGAAAGACCAGCGGTTGCCGGGAGGTTGTGGGAAGGATGAAGAGGCAGAGTGGGATTTTTCAGGCAATGAGACCACCCTGTGTGACTCTGTGTGTTAGACATTAGCCCGCATCCATAAAATACACACCAAGAGTGAGCCCTGGTGCAAAATATGGACTTGAGTGTGAGAATGTGCCCACGCGGGTTCACGAGCCGTGGCAGATGCAGCCTCGGGTGGGATGTTGTGATGGGAGAGGGCGCCTGTGTGGGGCTGGAGGGTTTGGGAGGCGTGTGTACAAAGCTACCTTCCTCTCAAAGTCTCTGTGAGCCTAAAACTGCTAATAAAGATAACACCACCGACGATGATGACCGTAATAATGAGCTGGGGGAGAAAGCGCTCCTTCCTCAGTCTCTGGGGTCAGCTTGTGACAGTCGAGTCTCTAATCCTGGCAGCAGTCATTAGCTCTCCATTAGCAGCATTAAGACAACACCAACATTTCAGAGCCTGATTAAATATGTTCCATTTGCTATTATGCATCATTGGATTCCTATTAAAACTCATCTTCAGCAGAGAAAAGAAGACTCAAAGACAAGAGCAAACCATCAAATCACAGAGAAATTGGAGGGACCTGTCCTTAATGACCCCAGGTGAGTAGATAGATATTGGTGCACATTTGTGAAGGCTAATAAAGAGAACACGCACAAGCATGTAACATCCATGGAGCAGGACACAAAATCTCTCAGCAAATCTCTCAGCAAATCTTCAGCTAGCAGTAGGGGTTTCCAATCTTGAGATGCTGACAAAAACATATACTTCATTTATTTTTAAAGGAAACGTGCAGGCAGGAATAAAGGCAAGTAGACACACAGGTAGAAGAGAGTAGAAGAAGCAATTATTTCTTATTTTATTTA
The DNA here is from genome assembly GCA_004363575.1 of Solenodon paradoxus. NCBI lineage: Eukaryota > Metazoa > Chordata > Mammalia > Eulipotyphla > Solenodontidae > Solenodon > Solenodon paradoxus. The sequence goes on from RJWH01002128.1 coordinate 132,583, forward strand.
GTTGTTCATCCTGGGTCCTGAGGATGCATATGGATTACACCCAGCCAGAGGCAGTGGAGCTAAGTGCTATACCACCAGTGCACCAAGAAAATACACTCTAAATCTTTGCTTCAAAAAGGGTACTAAATGAGATGGGATAAAACACGTTTAATCTCCTGGAATGTTGAACTTGTCTGGAATGTGAAGCTGCCTACATCACCAGAGATTAAACTGTTATTCTTGGTTTTACATCTCAAGTGCTGAAATTTTATCTTCCCATCATCCGTGCCTCTGCTGGTAGCTGAAACATACACTGAGACCAATCGAATCCCTTTCTCAGATGGAATCGCCCCGCCAGGGTCCCCAGCTCCCCTCACCAGCAGTTTCTGCTTCCCAGGGCCCCCTGGCTGCCAAGGGATCTCAGAGACTTCGCAGAAAAAGTAGGCGTGGGGAATTTCCCCATAGGGGAGACTTAAGGTCTGAGTCAATCTATAGCAAATGACACACCCGGTTTGAGGTCTGTGAGGGTCAAGTCATTTATCTGTGAGTCATATCACTGAACACACTCTGTTCTGTAGAATGTTGGCTAGCAACTTGCTTCCAAACATTGTGTCCCATGGTTCTGCTAGATGCAACTTTTGAAAGCAAGTTGAGTTGCTTGTTTTGAGGAAGCAATGAACTGAATGTGCCATCAAAATGGACTTGCTGTTGTCCAGTGGCTGTGGGGTCTGAACAGAAGGGCTCAGTGGCATCAGTCCATTTCCACACTAAGCATGATGGTGAGAGAAGGGCCACCGTGGGGCTTCTGGACAGAGGATGAGAGAGCCTGACTCTGAGATACATTCAGTACAGGAAGCGGGAGGAAAGGGAAGCCGGTCCACTCGTCCTCTTCTTTCATGATGTCATGGCTTTTTAGAGACTCTGACTGTGATTCAGCCCTTAGCAACGGGCAGGCCTTCATGCTGATTGGTATTTTCATCCAGAACCGTAAAGCTCAGTTATCCCAACCACAGATCCTATTAAAAGAAACCGGCATTTCCAAGTCAGAAGTGAGCGAGCAGGAGGGTGAGGTCGTGAGTCGTGCAGGAGGAAGGTGTGATGGGCGGCTGTTTTGTTGCTAGGTGACAACAATTCCTTTCCTCTAAAGAACTAGAATGTTCTTTTTGTGCCACGAAAGCAGCGCGTATTCTCGGTACAAGAAGTACAAAGTTTTTACCCGGATTCACGCTTTCACAGTAAACGGTGCTTCTGGAAAGGAGGGAGTTTCTATTTTTAAATTCTTTTGTTTGCTTTTCGTTGCCGCCTGGAGAAATCACTTGCTTAAGGAGGCAGGGTTTGTTTTCTCACCACTTCTCATGATGGTCTCCGTGTGTCTGCAGTTCTGGAGGCGGCAGCCCAGCCTCTGAACTCCTCCAGGGCAGTGGCCTCTGAGCGTCGGAGATGTCAGTGCAGGGGGCTTTATCCTTTCACGTCCTGATGGGAACATGCCATGGTAGTGTCTGCCTTTCTCTTCTTTGAATGGATTCTGCGCTGATGTGGTATATGTTTTTGTGTGCTGGTTACAGTCTCCCGAGAGAGGGTCCTTGCGTCCTTACAGCCTTAAGGACATCTAACCTAGATCTTGCAGTGAAACAAACAGGCACTGAAAATAGTGCCAATTGCTCTTATAAGAACTGCAAAAAGAGCCAGAAATTGAAATGCACTTAATTTACAGACTTGCCCTCCCTCCTAAAACCCTAGGTTTTGCACTGGAATCCCAACGGAAAGCCCTCAATTTTTCTGACCCTGAAAAATTAGGGTCAGAATAAGGAGAGTCTTTTAACTTTTGGAGACCATGGAGTTAATTCTAAAAGTAGAAAGTCCTTAGAACTTGAGCACCGGTGCATTGGTGAAGGTGGTTTCTGAGGTCAGGTGGGCTCTCTCCTGAGGGCGTGGCTAACCCGGCTCCACACAACCTGAAAGTGCGTCCTTGACAGAAGCAAGTGACATGTCTGCCACTCTCTCTTCTTTTTTTGATGGTGTAGAGAAATCTCTGCAAGAACTTTGTCTCGTTGGTTTCAGCAGATTCAAATACTTCTCCTGTCCCACCCCTGCCACCTTCTAGGACGCTGGCGTTTATTCTCCAAGAGCAATGGTTAATATTCAAGGAGTATTTACTACATTCTGGTCTGCCCTAAACCCTTGGCATGAATTTCATCCCTTTAATTCTCACAAAAGTCCTATGAAGCGGGAGCTATTATTTCCCATTTTCTAGGGGAAGAAACTAAGGCACAGAGAGGCCAAGAAACCTGCCTAGGAGCTCTGCAGCTCGGGTGTGCCGGAATCTACCGCCTCGCCTTCCACACACCACCCCTCAAACAGAAAAGGGAAGGAAGTCTTAACAGCTGAAGGTCACCACACCAGGGGCAGACTCTACCCAGCCGCTGCCGTCCACATCTGCCCTCCCCTTGATGTTTTCAGGGCTGCTCTGGGGTCACTGCGGCTGTGCCTGAGCGTGTGTGTGGCCCGGTCGTGGAGCAGCGCCCCCTTATTCTCGTTTCTTAAGAAGCGCAACAGGAAGGAAGGTGAGACAGAGCGAGGAGGAAGCTTTACTTACTTAGTTGTTCATATTGGTTGTTCTCCCAGACCCAGGTCTTGAACCTGTGACCTGGCGATGTATGTGGGACTGCTCCCAGGGTGCACAACATCGCTAGACCACCAGGGCGTGCCCAGCCTCCTTGTTCTTGAGGTGGCCTGGGCTTGACTTGAGGACCACCCCTCCAGACCTGCACCCTGAAAACCAGCCCTGGTGGGGAACCAGCAAGGCACTGTGATGCCAGTCAAGAGGAGATGCATTTCCTGCAAGGGCGAGCTTGGGTCTGTACCCAGGAGGTGTGCTGAGGAGCAAGTAGAGAGAAAATCGTAGTATGTGGCCCTGCGAAAGTCTGCCCAACACAGACTGCCCACTCCTCCAAAGGGATGATGGGAAGGAGGCAGACATGACACACACACACACACACACACACACACACACACACGTGCGTGCATGCACAGATATGTGCATGCATGAACACACACAAACCCATGCACACGGACGTACACATACACACACAAACACACGGGCGTACACATGGGCACCCGTTCACACACGCACAGGCATACATATATGCATGCAAATTAACATGTGCACATGCAAATGCACGTGTGAATACCCGTGTACACACATGCACTCGCACGTGCATTTCCTGCATGCACACGTGTACACACATGCACACCCCCATGCAATGGTCAGATGAGTGTGTGTGTTCACATACACATGCGCACACAGGCACACGAAGTGCTTTTGTTTAGCAGGTTTGCCTTCCCACAGCTCCTCTGTCAGCAGCAGTTCTGAAGGCGGCCCCGCATTCCAGACACCTCACAGATGACCTCCCTCAGCGCCTAGGTCTCCCTCCTTCCCAGTGACTCATGGCAGCTGCCCAGTGGCTGCCGCGGGCCCCGCCCTTCCTGCAGGAAGTGAAAAGGAGTGAATATATAGCTTTTCTCCGAGGGTGAGGGCAGGTGCACGTGTAAAGAGCTGATGGGAAAAAGCGAGAGTGCCTAAGAAATGGTGACAGCTCTGAAGAAGGACAAAGAATTCCAGGACGTGGGCTGCCTGGCCCAGCACGGGGTTCCTGTCAAGGCTTTTAGGAGCAGCGCCCCGAAATTCCAGAGCCCACAGGAGGTGGCTCCCTCTTTCCTCCTGAGCTGCTGTGTGACCAAGAAGGTGCTGAGGGTTGGGACACTTGAGACACCTGAGCTGTGGGGTCTGGCAGGTGGGGCCGGGCCTTTCTAGCAGGGAAACCATCCAAGCGTCCTTCCTCCCGCGACCCCTCTCTGCAGGACCCTGGGATTACCCCCTCCCCGTTAATATTTATATGAACCCTTCATTTCCTTTGGAGAGGGAGGTTTTCTACAGCAAAAGGAGGCTAGGAAAGATCTTTAAAGGCAAAATTCTCTCTGAATGCAAGTGCACCTCCAGGGCCAACAAAGGGAGGGCAGTGGTGTCTGCAAGGCCCCCAGAGTCCTCTCCTGGGATAATATGAGAAGCCATTTGCGATGCAATTGCTCCGGGGCAACAACGCCCAGTGATCACTTCTATTCCAAGGATGATATCTAGAGTCTCCAGTGACGGGCGAGCCAACAGGCCACTCATAACCTCTCCAAAAAGACTGAGGGACAAGTAACAAACCACTGCAGAAACAAGGGAACATGGCGGATGGAGGGCTTGGATGAAGAGGGGACTAGAGAGGACAGACGCTGTTGTCACCGGGTCCTGCTAACATGGATTTGGGTGGGGATCTGAGAGTCCTTGTTCTCCCAATGGGTCCTGAGGCTGCTGGTCCATGGCTCACACCCCAGGTATCAGGTGTAGTAGGGAGCACTTGGGGAGGTGGTCAGGGACCCCAGTATAGGAGGGGGTTTCCCGGGGTGGGGGGCTGAGATGTCCTGGTGGGAAGACTGGATGGAAGGAGACCGAAGATAGCCCAGATCCCTGGTGGGGTCATGTGTGGGACTGCTCCTTACTCAAGGACCAGGGCAGCTGCCGGGGCCCTGGGGGAGCTGAAGGGGTGGAGCGTGGAAACTGGCCTCTGCGTGTGGCAGCTGGGAGACCAGGCAGGCACGAACACGAGGGGCAGCTCATCCGGTCCTACAGCTGCGTGTGCGGCTTGACTGAAATAAGACAGAAAGTGCTTAGTATGGGGCCTGGCACAGCACAGCCATCAGTACATAGACAGCTGGGCGAAATTATGATTATTATTACTCATTGCTGAAGTCAAGGAGCTCCTGTTTCCTGCTGGGTCCTGGATCAATGCCCTCCAAGCAGAAGGCTCCTGGTCGAGGCAGGGGCTCCCGTCTCTCCATTTGAGGCCCGGTGGTGCAGGGCCCCCCGTTTGGCTGGGATGGACGGGGAGCTGGACGGCCATTGACAAGAGGGCAGAAGGGTCTGAGAAGGGTGGAGACTGACCTGGGCATCAACGGGAAAGGACTCCGGGTACTCCCGATGCATCTGCTGGTGGAAAGCAAGTCAACTGCTTGTCACACATGGCAGACTATTTAGTCAGAGTACCAGTCACGTGGTAACCTGAGGGCAGCGACCGTCCCACGGCGGTCCTACTGCCTGGGTTCTGGAGCCCGCAGCTGAGGGGATGAGCTGCACCCTGACCTCCAGCCACCCTGGGCACAGGGCGTCAAGTTCACTCTCCCCGAATATTTCCCAGGGAGAGATAAGGCAGGAGATCAGCAGAAGGTAGCAGGCGATGCCAGGCTCAGCCGGGGTCAGACCTCTGGAGGAGAGCTGGGAATGCTGATGAAGTGGGCAGACTCCCACAGCATGATTGATTTTCCAGAGTCCCTGGCAGGTGTTTTTCATCCTTACTTTTGCCCTCCACCACTTCTCCTAAGCAGGGCGGAGCAAACAGTTTCGGCCCGGTTGTCCATACTTTGCTTTCCTCACAAGGACTTGTGCGCGAAACCATGTGACTGTCAGACCCAGAGTCTGTCCAGTGCATTAGTCCCGCAAGGACTCAGCCAACGTTCAGTGACGTTTCCAGCGTTAGAGGGAGTGGCACCGGCCACCTGTCCTCACCAGACTGAGTGTCCTCTCTCCCTGGTGCCGCCTAGAGAGCTCCATCACCTATGGCCTGCTCCCCGTGCCCCGCCCTCCTGGGGAGCCCCACCTCAGGGAGCCCCCACCCCGGGAAGCTCCCATAGTGACCTCTGACTGACCAAAGTTTACCAGCTGACAGCTTCCACCCACAGACTTCCTCATCCCAGGTCACAGTCCAAGACGACAATGGTCATCTCTCTCATGTTCTCAGGAGGAGGCCTCCCAAAGCCCCTCCACCCTCTCCGTGGCTCATTCGTGCCTTCTCGCCATTTCATTCATTGGTTCGTGTAGCAGATGAGCTGGAGTGGAGAAGTAAATAGAATAACCGCTGATGATCTTATTAATAATAGCTGCAGCTCATCAAAGCAGTGTGCCAGCTGTACCAGGCACGGCGCGACAGTGCTGGGTCTACAGAGATGACAGACTGACACAGAATATGTGATTACACTGGAGGCCATGCATGTAGAAGCAGGGACAATGTGTCTGTACTCAGAGGCGTGACAGGGACAAGCTGGCTCTGCTCTGATGAGTGGTGACATCTGGGCAGTTCTATGGTCTGAGTGCCCTGCACCCCGCACGTGTGCTGAACTGCTGCCCCCAAAGATGATGGCAGTAAGTGGGACCTCTGAGCGATGTTCCGGTGGTGAGCGAGCCTTCGTGACAGGGAGAGAGGCCCTGGGAGCAGCCTTGCCCTTTCCTCCGCTTGGGGATGCGGCGAGAAGGCACCATGGGGCCAGACCGAGCTCTGGACCCCGCGATGAGAGAAGCATTTCTGTTGTTTCTCGCCTCCTGTGCTGCGGTGCTGTTAGAGCCACCTCAGTGGACGCCCAGGCTGTTTCTTCAGGGCTCAGCAGAGCTTTTCCAGGGAGAGAAGAGCGGGGAGAAGTCTTCGGCAGGCAGAGAGGGGTGTGAAGACTGAGCAATGTGAAAGAATGTGACTCAGAGCACCCTGGTGGAGCAGGTGTTAGGTTAATCGCCTTCAAGGGAGCACAGGCCACACACCCCTGAGTTCAATTCCTGGGCCCGGAAAGGGGAAGCAACCAGTGTGAACAAGTAAATAGAAATAAAAAATAAAGTGCTGCTTCCTCCTTTCTCTTCCTGCCTGCCTACTCGCCTTCATTCCTGCTGCACCTTTTCTTAAAAAGAAGAAAAGAAAGAGTGTGGCCCTTTGGGAGAAGAGTCTGGCTACAGTGAGGAGGGGACCGGCCTAAGGGGAGAGGGGGCAGGGTGGCAGTGGCGTCAGGAGTCAGAACTGTCCTATAGGTGATACGGAGCTAAATATGAGAGTGGCCATTTGCCGACCATGGTGGCTCCAGGGACGGGACCCTGAGACTTGATAGGAGGTGGGTGGTGGCAGAGGTCAGATGAAGATGTCTGTATCGCACAAGCAGATACTTCATAGGTTCTGTGCTGTAGGTGATGCTCTGTATGAGGTACTGATGAGGAAAAGGCTGTAATAAAGGGTTCCCAGGATCGAGGACACTCTGACTGCCATTTGCACTGTGAATCCACAGTTGGTGGGTTTGGTTTGGTTTTTAAAGACACAGGCAGGAATGAGGGTGCGCAGGCAGGTGGGCATGCAGAAAGAAGCTTGTGTTTATTTTATTTAGTTGTTCATCTTGGTTGTTCTCCCCAGCCCTGGGTTGCGAACCCAGGTCCTTAGGATGTGGGTGGACTGCGCCTGGCCAGAGGCCATGGGCCAAACTGCTGCTCCACCAGCACACATCATGGTTGTTCTTATGGCCTCATCATACGACCTCAAAATAAATGGCTGTCAGGGGCACAGAGTAGAGCAAGGATGAATTGGGAGCTGGCAGAACATCAAGGACACCAGGCCCCGAGCACTGGGCCTGGGTCATCGTGTGACAACACTGGGACAGTGTGTCTGTGACTGTTCACCCACCCACCCAAACGAGAAAGATGTGGTTATGAAGTTAGAGAGCAAAGGCGTATAAGCATCCAACGTAACAGTAAACTCACTTGCGTAGCTGCTTGAAGTCGTGCCGTGTGTGAACCTAATAAGTAGGTGGAGGCCAGGATGGTCAGGGCCTTCGCTCCAAGAGAAGAAAGGCTGTTGGTCCCCTGACCCCAGCTTTCCTATCTTCTTAAACTCTCTCTTGAGTTCCTCATTCTCCTGCAGCGCCCCCTTTCCTCACCCCTGTTGCCAGGAAGCAATCCTGGCAAACGGCTTTGCTGGGTTAGCAGTCCTTGGAAACTGGCATTTCGCTGAACACATTCTCCTTCCAGCCGACGCAGCCCGTCTGGGACACTGACAGGTGCCTACAGGGAGCGCCCAAATGCAGGCCGAGGTTTCTTTAGAGAAAGACCCTGGAGGAGTCATCATTCGCACAGATTGAGAAGACATCATCACAGAGGAAACTACTAGACCTCCTGACTCTCAAGAGCAAGGTGGGCTGATGAACTGGCAGAGTTGAACATAGGTACCAAGGACAAAATGGAGCATCGAGGGCCTCTCTGATACCCAGTGCCCTTCCAAGGTCCTGTCCCAATTTTCTTATTCATAATTCCATATTCTTTTTTCTCCAGGGTCACAATGAAGACCCAGCTATTTCTCCTGGGTCTGTTTCCAGTCTGTAGATGACATTAATCCCAAGCAGTGAGCAGTCATCTTGGGAGTAGTTTAAGCACTTGACAATTCAACATGGCTCCTAACTCTAAGGGTGTTTCAAGGGAAAGATCAAGAGCTTTGCAGTTCCGGTGCTGCAGATTCTAACTTCAGTAGACACACAGTTTCAGAAAGTGTGTTTGTGCTGCAGGCCTGACTCTTCAGAATTCTTTTTTTCAGTGGGGGCAGGGACTGGCTGTCAGGGGGACTGGACACAGTCTTGATTTTGGTGGACAAGTACGGAAAGTTTAATAAACCAACAATAGCAATTGTGCTAAAAACCTAGTAACTCCAGAGTGCTTGAAGTCCTTGGGTTATGGTTTTTGTTTTTATAAATGAAGAATGCAAATAAATTACGTGAATAACTCAGAGTATTTAAATTCTTGACTGTTTTAAGAGGAAATTGCAGACGTGCTTTTCCTGTATCCCCAAAAAGTTAGTGTATAAGGCCTACAGACAAGGGCGCCCTTCTCCATAACCACAATCTACCCATGAAGACAAGAAGCCACCCTGGATCTTCTTCCCAGCCACCCCTTCGAGGTTCACCTTCAGTCCAAATACTATTCTTTATAGTCTGATGACCCACTCCAGGTTTAGGTACTTCCTTTAGCTGTCAAGATGCTTTAATCTCCTTCAATCTGGGATGATTGTTCGGTCTTTTTTTTGTTTCTCAAAACACTGACATTTTGAAGCTTACAGGTCAATTAATTTGTAGACCGTTCCTCAAATTGAGTGTGTCCGAATTTTCTCATATTCGGATTGGGACTTAACCTTTATTTGGCCCACAGGCCTGGGTCTCTGTTCTGTAGCAGCAGCATTCTTCCAGAGCGCAGGATGGGCGACGGGGACAGGTGAACAGAGTGCATGGCCGATGTCCCTTGGGACCTGGGTCTTGACCTCCTTGGCTTTATGAAGCCCTGACAGCCTTTCTTGCACACTCAGAGCATGGTAGTGTTTGGCCTGCATTTTCTTCAGGCTCTTCTTATTTTTCTTGGCAAGGTACCCACTCCATAGAACACTGGGGTCCATCTCATAAGAGATATGGATCTCTATAATGTCTCAATGCCATTTCTGTGTCATTTCTAGAACTGGCTGTATGAGGTGTGGCTTTTGGACTTGACCATGTCTGCACTGTAGCCACCAATAATGTCACTTGAGTTACAGGGCATCTGTCAGGTTTTTCCACCATTAAGTGATTCAATTCCTCTTTATTTTCAATAAGGACTTGCTTGAGACATGCAAATATCTTCTTCCTAATCAGTCTTTCATTCATTAGTTTCATCACCTATTGAAGTTTCTTACTTAAATTAATTCTTACCATAATCTACCAAAAGGTGAATTTCTAATTCTACTATTCCATCTTCATTTTAGCATTTTAGCTATATGATTTGGTTGGCATGTTACTGTAAGTCTGAGTTTTCTATGTGACATCTGTCCTATCTATTTATCCATCCATCTATCCATCCATCCATCCAAGCATCCATCATCTCAAATCTGGTTTATTTTATAAACTCACTGGATGTACAGTCTCTTGCTACCATCACATATTGTCCCGGATTTAGTTAATTGGAGCCCATTCAAGTTAACTCCTCTGTTATATGGACTTATAAGCTGGCAAGATGGTCCAGGCTCAGTATCACATTTTCCCTGAATCAGTCAGAGCCAGATAGCCCAGAGGATAGGCTTTAGGAACCAGCGAGGTGTGTTCATTGCTATTGGGGTCTCACTGTTTTAAATTCTCTCAATAGTTGATAATAAAAAATATATGTGTACACATATGTCCACATACTGAAAACCACCAGTACATACTGATACTTCCAACTGTACATCGTTTCTTCTAGCTTTCCCCCAAACTTGTAACATCGTTTTTTGATAGGGAGAAACCTGACTACCATTTCTCAATAGATTTACTTACATTTTACTCAATCTCTTATATGAAATCAATCTCTGAGCCCGCCAGGCCACTGCTGTGCACAGTATCATTGATTGGGTCACTAATTCCAAGGGCTTTGGGACTTGATTATCAAGAAAAGAAGGAAGGCCTTTCTTTGTTTTTAGAATGGGAAAATTATGGATTATATTTACCATATATATGTGGATTAGAAATAGCAGCAATGTGGATCGGCTTAAGAAGGTAACTGCAGAAATTCTAATTTTATGTCTTTCATTTCTCACTGACTGGTGGGTTGAAGCAGGGCTTTCAGAAATCCCCGGGCCCCTCGGTTATTGACACTATTCGGTCTCTCTAGTTTAGATACACATTAAAGAGAAGTTTGTTGTATTTTATCCAGTATTTTTAGGTGTTTTGCAGTGAAAGTGTTTTCACATTAGATTCTTCATCTTACTAACAGGAATTTCAGTTTGAAAACGCCTCAACTGAATACTTTCTCTGAAAGGTACACTCCTACTGGAAAATGAATTTCAGTGACCAGATCTAGAAAGAATGCCACTGCTCTCCCTTGGAAACTTCCAGTACTTGGAGAATGCCTGGGTAGCCTCGAGGCAACAGCGGAATGCAGATTTTTCAACTCTGTCCATTCTGACAGAGGGGAACCTGCCCCTTCCCAGGAGACCTTTCATGCACTTCATGAAGCCTCGCTCTCCCCGCTCCCCAACAATCTATCTTAATCGCGATCATTTCCTTTTAGCCAAGTGTCCCATGGTAACTACCACAAAGTTTCAGCCACCAAACTCTGTCCTCCAAAGTAAGCTTTGGAGAAAGGGTATGTCACCAAGGCTGTGAATCTAGTGACTCCTGACTTTGGAGCCGGGTTTACATTGCATTCCAGCCATGTGCAGGATTCCCCCATCGTAAACCGCCCCACTCTGATCACCTGATGTGGCATATACATCCTTAGTTTCACCATTAAGGGAATAATCAAGATTTCCCCCAGTGGAAAGCACAGTAAATGACAGGAACATTCTGTATTTCATTATGATGGGTTTTGAGTCATATGGTCTTTGGACAGAACCATTGCTCTAGAGTCACCCATTGAGGCGCCGATGTTCCTCCACCCTGGTCTTTATGGTTTCATTCCACCATGGGCATCTCTTGTGCCCCAACCGTTTCTTTTGGCAGGAACACTCAGCCTCTGTCTCCCGCAACGTGTCTGTGTTAGCACTTGACGCTTCAGTCACTGGCTGGGGCCTGGGTTGTGCTATTGTAAACGACCAGCTATGTGCCAGCAGGATACCTCAGCGAGCATTTCGCAGCAGTATGAGCAAGGTCAGGAAGAAAAGCTCAAATCTTTAGGTTTCAAACAAACGACTGACTCCAGATGTATTATAATACTGTATGTATTAAATATGGTTCATTTGTTTACTATCAGAGGAGGAGGACTGATGTTGGCTGGTGACAGGATTTCCCTAAGAATCCCAAGTTCACCCTAAGTGTTTCTGTGAGGATCTTGGGGTCACGCTCTAAGGTTCTTGTGAGACTGAGAGATTTCTTCAGGCAGATTCACTCAGGGAACAAGGAAGGTAGCAAAGCCAGTTGAAAGCAAAAGCAAGTGAGATTTATGGCGACAGTACACCCTTTAAGCCATAGGACAAAGGAAGGTCACATTCCAAGAGGGAAGCAGGCTGAGGTTTTCTGGCAGCACTCCTCTCCGCCCAGGAGGTGCCCTGGGGTAGGACCGTTTTGATTGGTCCATTAGTGTTTCCCTTTGAAACTGATTGGAGGACTTCAGATTGATGTCTTTTGACTGCTGCCTTTTGACTGGAGAACTGCCTCTGTCCCCTTCCCCTGCTTCCCAGCTCATGGCTGGGTAGAGCAGAGACCTGCAAACACCTTCCAGAGGCAAGTGTGCGAACCCAGCTCCTTTTTCTTCCTTTAGTATAGTACAGAAGCCACTTTTCTGATAGCCTCGCTTCTTCAGGCTCCATGATGCCTGCAGGATGATGGTCTTGGTAGGGCTCTGAGGCCGCTGTGTTCTGCTCCCTCTCTCTGCCCTCTCTTCGCACACAGACTCGTCCCTCCATGGCAGTCGTTAGCTCTCAGCCGCATTATTTGCTCGTTTATCTCTCACCCACACCAGACTGCAAAAAACTGGACCACCTGATAGCAGGTACCATGACCTGACACATTTGTGTGCTTGAGACATAGAAAGAAGGCGAGAATAAATGAGCGGATGGATAGATGAACACACGGATGGATACTTCAATGGATACTTCAAAGGAGCCATTTAACGTGTAGATTCGCACTGACTCACATTCCAGGGTAGAGGCTGTGTTTACTTGCTTACCAGTAGTAAAAAGCACTTTCGTTACCTGCTACTGTGTGCTTCCTCGGCTTTATCACCAAAAGATGTTATATTGGGGCGATAGTATTGAGAGGACAGCAAGATTTTTTCAAAAGCAGCACTTCATTACAGAAAGAAATAATCTGAGCCAGTCACACCCTAAACCATTCCTGGTGCAATGAAGCAGTTAAATGGATGAATCAATACCAAGCCCCACTGGCATCCATTAAACTCAGTTCATGTTACAATTTTTATAGCTAATTGTTAGGCTGGCCCAGAAGGACAAAATGGCAGCCCAGAAGGACAAAATGGCGGCCCAGAAGGACAAAATGGCGGCCATACCCGGGAAAAAGGAAGCTGACGAAACCACACCTGGAATCACAGGACCAATCCCCAATCGCCACGTATGAAGCCCGCGAAATTCTTTTGCTTAAAGATCGTGCTTCCCTTTGTTCGGGCGCGACTTCCCCGGCCCTCGTTCTGCGGACCGGAGAACCTCGCCCGGGTGCGCAAACCCCAATAAAGCCCTGGCTATTCGACATTTTTTGTCTAATTGACTTTTCTCCTTGCGGAGCCCAGAAAAAACCTTTCACTAATACCTTATCAGTGATTAGCAATGAATGGTTGCATATGTTATATATTAATTTTTATCTTACTAAATGTAATTGAATGTGAAGTTTTTTAAGAGAGGGAGGTATGGAGGAAGGAACATTTTTGTTCAGTTAGTTTATTTTATTAGTTGGTTTTCTGCCCTGGGCCCAGGTCTTAACTCCAGATCTTTACGTGACTCAAGCCCCAGCCATCTTAGCCAACTAAGCCACAAAATTGTACCAAATGTTAATTTATTATTCCTAAAATACAAGCTCTACTAAAAACTGAAAAATCTGGAAAGTATGTGGTCTAAAAACAGTAGTTTGTCTAATTTCTATTGAAATGACTAAATCAAATAATCTAAATGAATACATGAGTGTCTAGTACGTGTTACCTATGTTACCTAAGTCATACGCTTTCAATCTAGGAAAACAGCTCCATTTAAATGCAAACCATTTAAACTTAATCCTTTGTAATTTCTGGAAACTCAGGTTCACATAAAGCATATTTGGATGAACAATGATTTGCAAAATCTGCATTTCTGTAGTAACACCCGCTCCCACCTCACTGTGCAGTACTCGGTTTACACAGCCCATTTCATAATCTTATGCTTGAAGATGTGTTTCCCTTTGATTAGAAGTGATGAAAACAATCTGTCAATCATGCTCAATTAACAAAACTAATGGCCTTAAAAGGGAAAAATGTCCATGGAGTTTTATTAAAATTTTTTTTTTTATTTTTGTTAGTCTAGTTTTTGTTCTTAGCTTTTTCTTTTCTTTTTCTTGCCATACTAAATCATTTTCATTAAGAATTATGATCAGAGTTGGAGCTCGGGACCAGGAAGGACAAGTTATTATTACCATAAAATACTATTTCCCTTATGCCCACTTGTAAACCAAGCGAGTCTGCTGACATGTTTAAAAAAAAAACTCTATTTGACAATAACGGATGTCCTGTACTTAATAGAGTTCAGTTACGATTTGTTAAATGGACAGTAGGCACAACTGAAGCTAAAGCTCATATTTGGAAATGATATTGCTGAAGTTTCAGTAAGTACGTTTAAAGTTATGGATAATAAATGGTCTTAATGTAAATTACGAATTGTCTATAAAATGCGGTAGAGATGAGATTCATTATGAAATATACAGTAAGGAAAAATCATCACAGGTATGTGATTTTCTTCTTACACATTTAGGAGATGGGACAAGTAAGAAAGTTACCATTTCAAAAATAATCCAGCGAAGCAGGCCAGAGAGAAAACGAAGGTTGACGAAGCGTGGAAAGTCACACAGCCAGTACCAGAAAGGGAGCCTGACAGAAGGGCAGTTCCCGCTCGTGTCTGCTGTATTCAGAAACTCTATTAGGCAATTTCCGCAACCGTGTAGGGAAAGTGTGGGAAAATGTCTGAAAGCCACTCTTGGTGAGCAACTTGCTTCCTTGTTCCTAACCAAGTGGATATAGGCGAGGCCACTTTGTAAACCCTCCAGGCTTCACATCGGGAGCAGACTCCAAAATCTTTCCAAGTTTTATGCTGCAGGTTTAATACAGTGTGTTGCTGAGGGCAAGTGGGGAACTCTTGAGGCTCTGGGCATCATTAGTTTCCCTTCTTAACAGGCCTTTCTTAAAAGAGCAGCACGGCGAACATCTTCCTGGGGACTTAACCCTTGCTGACTGATGTCAACTCCTCTTGCGCCAGCCTAAAACGGAATTTCCAATTAGATAAGGAAAAAATAACCTACAGAGCTTAGTAGTTAAGGGCATAAATATCAGAGTTAGACGTATTTAGGCATAAACCCTGGCGCTGCTATCATACTAATTCAACTTCAGTCACGTTAGTCAGTCTCTCTGGGCCTTACTTTCCCATTCTGTAAAACGGGTAGACGAATAGTATCTGAGTCATGTGGCTTTTTAAAGGATTAAACGAAACACCTCTTAAACACTTACAATGCTGGGCACGTTAAGAGCACTTAACAGATAATTTTTATTGATGCTGTTCACCTTCAGTAGCTATTATGTTCTTTCTACATTTCACTGCAAAGGCCGGTCAAGACTGTGAGGTCAGGCAATCTCAGATCTTTACGGGTTTTGCAATCGGAGGTGCTATTTGTGACTCTCAGAAGGAAGGCCCGTCAAGGCTGTGAGGTCAGGAAATCTCAGATCTTTATGAGTTTTGCAATCCGAGGTGCTATTTGTGACTCTCAGAAGGAAACACTACTCATCAACAGAATCTCTTTAGAGCTAAAGTCCCATGCGGCAGAGAGCGATGGCTTCCAACGGTCTTTTTGCTTATGTTTTTAAGGATTTTTTTTGAGAACCACACTTGGTAATTACTCGGTCATTTTCACCAAAGACTAGTTTAGTCTGTTACCAGAAAAAAGCTTTAAGAACTTGGGAACGACAATCAGTGATTCCTAAGCGATGGCCAGAGCGCAGGGCGGGCCAGACGCGGTTCTGACCACTATTTGGGAACCACTGGAAACGAGATCCCTGGGACATGTCCGGGTGTTGTTTCAAAGAAGGGCGGCTGGCGGCACCGAGGGAAGAGAAGGGAGGTCCAGCGACAGCGGGAGGAGACACCACGTCTGGGCGGGCAGGCCGGCGGCCTCTGCAACCGGTGAGCTCAGCGGCTTCCGCCACGTCGCGGGCCAGGTGTGCCGCGGGGGGCACTCCCTCCCAGAAGGGGCAGGCAGTTCCGTTCTCAGCAGCTCCCTGCGGCCACACAGCCGCCTTCAGTAAACGGAACCCGGCCCACAGACGACAACACAGACGTCCAGAGCCCCGCTGCAGACTCCCAGGCCCGCTGCCCGGAACCGCAGGCCGGGTCCGGCCCAGCCGCCGGAAGTGCCCCTCCCCTGGCCTCGCCCCGCTCCGCGGCGCGCGAGCGTGTCGTCACCGCGACCGGCCAATCAGGGCGCGCGACCAAAATAGCCGCATATAAAAGTGTGCGGCCGGCACTGACTGAGCAGAGGCGCCCTGGGCGGGGTTGCGCGCGCAGGTGAGGGGCGGGGCGGCGCACCTGAGGACGTCTGACCTCAGCCCGGCGGGCTGGCAGTTCTGCGTGCGCAGCACCCGGGTTTCTGTGATTGACACCGACGCGGCGGGGCTTCACTTGGACCGAGTTCGAGACTCCGCGCCTCCTAGCTGATCGGTGCTCGGGGCCAGAGCCGTCCGCGACTTGCGGGCTTACTTGATCCCAGGGCGCCTTGTCGCCCACGAACAAGTGTTAGTGACGCGGCGCCGGGTCCTCAAGTCTGAAGGAGAGGACGCGTCTCTCCCCTCTGGGAGCGGGCTCACCGCTGTGGGTGGGAGACAGAGGGGTGCTGACTACAGAGCCTGCTCAGGAGGTCATCACTGCAGCGGGGAGACATTTCTACGGGTCCCCTGTCTCGGCGAAGGTGACTCTTGAACTGCTAGGTGGAGAAACCAAGACCTTGTTACCGTACATCCAGGGTCTGAGCACACACCGAGCTGACACTGAACACGATGGAGTTTTCCCGTGCGTGCCCCACGGCATAGGATGTATTTTTTCACCCCACCCCCACCCCCATGATCATATTAATTCTCTCTTTATTCCCTTCCACCCTTTCCTTATCTCCCCCTCCTTTCTCTCGATTTCTTTTTCTCCTTTACTTCTCTTCTTCACTCCCCGATTTTAGGTATAACAGCATAATAAACACACAAATCGTAAGATGAAAGCTGGGTGGATAAACATGTAATCAGCCCTCATATCAAGATCTAGAACCTTTCCATTACTCCAGGTTTCCACCTGCCCCTTCCAGTTCAGTTATCACCCTAGAGGTAACAACCATACTGATGATTATGTATTAATTAACTTCATATAATTGCTGTAGGTCAGTGTGATTTTTCTGTCTGGTTTCTTTCATCTAACGTAATGTCTCTAAGAGTCATCCATAGTATTGCATGGAACAGTAACTTGTTTATTGCAGAGTGGTATTCTACTGTATTGTAATACATTTAATTTATCCATTTCACCATTGATGGGTATTTGAATTGTCAGATCTGGGCCATTATGAATCAGACCACCATGAACAGTCACATGATCTTTGGGTGAATAACTTTGGTTTTGTTGATACAGCCTGATACCCCAAAGAATTTTTGTGTCATAGGACAGGTGTATGTCTTTATTTTAGCAGACATCACCTGGCAGTTTTCCCAAAAGGTTGTATGAATTTATGAGTTATAGTTACACACTTGTTAACAGTTATTAAAAGTCTTTAATCTTTGGTGAGTATGTTACACTATTTCCTTGCAATTTTCATTTGTATTTCCCATATTCTGTAAAGAGCAATGATGTTGTTCCCCCACAGTAACTTATCACTTGGATAACTTTTGTGTGTGTGAAGTGATTGTATAAGTCTAATGTCTAAGTTGTAATGGACTCCTCTGTGATATCTAGAGACTATGTTTTGTAGCTATGAATATTGTGTTAGGCATACAGATCATGAATATATTCTCCCAGATGGTCTTGCCTATTCATTTTATTATCTGTTTTGTTTTATTTTTAAAATGAGTATACAATAACATAGACTTAAAAAAATGACTACTTCTGAGACTAACACCTGTCCATAGTGTGAGCACCACCCTACTAACCATCCCCCTCAAATCTTCCCCTGCGGACCTCTTGTGATCCGGATCTTCTAGAGCTGCTCATCTGGCCTTTGTGGCTGTAGTTTTTTGCCTCTTCCAGAATATTACATAAATGGACTCATAGACTGGGCGGTGCCTTGTGTCTGGCGTCTTTCCAGCCTAACTAATCAAAGTTGTGTTTCACCCGTGCTCTGCCTGTTTCACTAGCCCCTTCTTTTTGTCATTGGTCCACTGTGGTGGAGATTATCTCCATTTTATTCACTTGTCGAAGGAAATTCGGGTTTTGACAGTGACCATTAGAGCTGCTGTAAACAACTGTGTAAACGTGTTTTCATTTCTCTGGATTAGATACCCAGGAGAGGGTTTCCGGGTCACTTGCTAAGTGTATGTTTAATTTTATACACATTGTTTCCCAGAGAGGATCCTTTTGTGCTTCCCATCAGCAATGTGGGAGAGTTCTCATTGTATCCTCTGTCCTCATCAGCACTTGTTATTATCACTTATGTTATCAGTTTGAGGATCTAATTGTGAGTGTGTGTGTGTGTGTGTGTGTGTGTGTGTGTGTTTTAAAAGGGAGGAAGGGAGGATGGACGGAAAAAAGGGAGAGGAGGAATAAGTATTTTTATTTAGTTGTTTATTGTGGTTCTCACCCCTGCTGCCCCCCAGCCCTCCTTCACGAACCCTTGGGCTTCACAGGGTCCACACCCCAGCCGTCTCAGTCGCCTGAACCAGAAGTACTTACTGGAGAGTTTACGATATACATTTACAACTAATCAAAATCTATTCTAAAACAGTATAACACTTTGCTGTACTGATAGCTTATAGCAGAATATTCCCGATTCTTCCTACCTTCAGAATGTTGTTTTTCCCTTGCTTCCCTTGTTTTCCCTACCATATAAATTTTCTTTGGAAGTCAGACATGACGTACCAGGTAGTAGGTGGGGTGGTTAGGTTTCTGTTGAAAAGTTTTAAGTTAACATGGCCAGGAGTTGACCTATGTTTGCCATAGCTGTCAATATCAGAGATTTCCTCTAGTTTCCTTATCTTGTTTTTTGATGTTTCTTTATTATCTTTGGGTTTCCCTAAGAACTCCTTCTTAATTAGAGTCTGTCATACATCTAGCTTTCTCAGTTGTAATCCCCTACTAGGACGTAGTGTTGGTGTGGTTGTAAGGAATGGAGAAGTGGGGTGGTATTCTCTGATCATATAACCAAGCCTCAGGTTTTTAGTGGGCCTGAGTCCTTGGGCTGTGACTGTCAGAAGGTTCTTGGCCTTTCTTCCCTCCTCTCCTGAGACAGGACTGGGGAGGAGCAAGAGGGCTGAAGTGGCCTCATGGTCATTACTTCATGTCAGAGGAGGCTCCGGTAAAGTAGTGTCTCCGGGAAAATCAACAGTCAAAACAAAGGGCAGGCCTTTGTCATGGGTAACTCTGTGTCGGGCTGGTTCCCAGGGAACGGAATTGAAGGGAGGAGGCCACGAAGGACTGAGAAAGATAAAGAAAGAAAAAGACCAAAATAGAAAGAAAGTGGGGTCGGGGTGAGCAGTTTTTGGGGAACTGTCACCTGGGGTCGGGGTGAGCAGTTTTTGGGGAACTGTCACCTGAAGTCACTGACTGCTTGCGTATTTATTGTCATTACACAAAGAAGTCATTCACAGAAATACAAGAAGTAAATCGGCCATTCTTACAGTCATTGTTTACAAAGTGATGTTACACTTACAAGGTTTTTTAGTTAACTATCCAGCCCTTGACTTCTTCCTGAGCCTCAGCGGGGAACCCCCCCACCAGTGAAGGGTTTCCTTGCCGGGCACTTGCCGGGCACCGGGTTATTGTCCCCCCCACCCGCCTCCGCTGAGGCACTGATCATCTAAACTAAGTTTCTTCTATTGATCCCAGCAACTCTGAGTGTTTTTCAAATCAGTCACTTCTCCCCTTCCTCTGAGTGGAACCATGGTGGAGACAGACTCACAAAAGTCAGGGGTCCTTCCAAGACTAGACCCTACCAGAGTTGAAACCAGAACGTGAGTTGATTAACATTTAAGTGTGGACATGTGGCAGTTACCTTAATGACCTTTGATTCCCACTGTGGTCACGACATACTTTATATGATTTCAGTTCTTTCACATGTACCTTGGTTTGATGTGGTCTATTTGGACAAATATTCTTCAGGAAGCATGTATTATGAGAAATGTTCTACAGATATCAATCACGTGGATGATAGTTTTCTGTTCTGTATCCTTGCTGATTTTCTGTTTGTTCTATTGATTACCGAGAGAAGAGCGTTCAACGCGCCACTTGCAATTGTGGATTTATTCATTTCTCTTCAGCTTTTTCAGTTTTTGCTGTAAGTCTCTTAAAGCTTCATGGCCAGTGTATACGCACACAGGGTGGCTGTGTTATCTTGGTGACTCTTTCATCATTTGCGGACTGTGAAGGGCCCACGATTTTACCCCTCTTGCAAACTAGTTAGCCTGCCCCACCGTCTGGATGCTGGTGGAAGACATAGGCTGCCGTGTCAAGGACACAGGACTTAGTAGCCACCAGAGCAGTCACAACAGTATCGGCATTTGCACCAGTTCCTTGAGCCCCGTGTCCCACTGGTGGTTGGAAGGGACCAAATGGCACTGCACAGGCAGGGGTTCTGCACAGCAGAGAGCCCCGACATTAGGGAACCCAAATCTTTTCAGATGGGCAGCAAGTCTTCCTGATACTTGCTAAAGTGAGACATTATTGCTCTTGTCCTGGACTGAGGACAGAACTATCCCTGCCTCAGCAGGGGCCACTGTTTCTGTCTCCAGGCCTCTGACTATACAGCCATCCCTGAAAAGATACTCCAGATGCAAGACAGTCGTCCCTCTGCTCACAAGATGTTCAGACGTGAGAGCCTTTGGAGAATTCTGTTTCAACAATAATGTCCCTCTTTGTTCCTGGTAATTTCTCTGGCTCTGAAGTCTAATTTGTCAGACATTAACGTCACCAGTCCAGTTTTGGCCAGTATTTGCATAGTACTTTTGTTTCCATCCTTTTTATTTCCAGCCTAAGTATCTGTGTCATTATATTTAAGATGGTGTGTGTGTGTGTGTGTGTGTGTGTGTATGTGTGTGTATGTGTGTGTGTGTGTGAGAGAGAGAGAGAGAGAGAGAGAGAGAGCATATAGTCTGGTCGTTTTTATCCAGAAAATCTCTTATCTTTTAATTGGCATATCCAGACCAGCTGTCTTATGTCTGGGGATCACATCTAGCCAGCTGCCTCTTTTGTTTTGTTTTTTTAAATAAAGTTTTATTGAATCACAGCCATGCTCATTCTTTGTCTATTTTATGACAGCTTTTCTCATGCAAAAGTAGAGTTGAGTAATTTTGCAACAGAGACCCTATGACTGCGAAGTCCCAAAACATTTACCATCTGGCACTTTGTGAAGAAGGTTCCAGTTGTCCGTCACTTAGGGAGCATCAGGTTGAGGCCAGAGAGTACTGCTGGGGTTGCCCGGCTGCGCCTCCCCGTCTCTGGCCTTGCCTCCTGCTGCCCTAGGCATTGGGCAGGTAAAGCGTTGCCTCTGCTCTGAGTGCCTGAGGGAGAGCTGGCCTGATCCTCCTCCCTCCGCATCAGTTCCGAAGCTCCTGGTCAGGAGGCCAAGAGTCCATTTCTCTGTCTTGCCTTTTCTGTCCCCATGAGATATGACCCCATGCAGATTTGTCCCTTTGAGAACAAGCCTTGAAGTTGACTGGCTCTGAGATATGTGACGGAGGTCCTCTCTCCACAAGCCCTGGGCTTCCTGCATTCCTTGGGTTTCACTGTGTTGGCTGGGAGCTGGGGAATGTGGGCCTAGACAAGGCCTCATCCTTTATGGTTGCTTAGTGGTCTGTCCATTCAAGTGTGAGGCAGGGCTGGTGGTCGCCATTGAGACCCAGAGGCAGCAAACACTTCCTGACCCATCAGAAGCTCTGAGGAATGCAGCAGACAAAGGGACTTGTCTTTTCCTCAAGCCTCCTGGTCATCCTCCTCTCGGCCCTTCTCAAAGGGAAGCCAGGTGCCTGAAAGAGGCTCAGCGGGGATGACCGCCCACCCCACTGAGTTCCCGGTGGTGTCATGTGTGCCCGGCAGCCTCACGGGGAGGTCCTGACCAATCAGTGCAGAGCAGCGCCACCAGGCCTTGCAACCTCATCACTTCCCATCTCTGTTACTGTTTTTAACTGTCTTTATTGAGATCACTTTGATTTATAAAGTAATAGTTGAGCAGATTCACTTTGCATCAAATGTCTGATGACACCATGCCCACTACCACATTTCTTGCGGTCCTCCCCCGCTGTCCATTGGCCCGCCTTCCCCCAGTGTCTCCGATAACTTCAGTTCTGTGGTTGATGGGTTTTGTTTAGCCTGTTCCTTGCCTTTGTTTCTGTATACTCCACATACAAGCGAGCTCGTCCAGTATTTGTCTTTCTCTTTCTGACTTATGTCAGCACAATCCCTTCTAGTTCCATCGTGTCCTAAATGACAGGGCTTCATCCTTTCAGGGCAGTGTTGGTGGTTTCTAAGTTTGGGCTATTATAACCAATGCTGCGATGACATGGGCTGCATATATTTAGGTGAACTAGTGTTTTGTGTTTTTCAGGTAAATACCCAGAAGTGGGATGACTGGATCACCTGGGATTTCCAGTCTCAATCTTTGGAGGACTCTGTACTACTTTCCGTATGGCACCAATTGACACTCCCACTGAAAGCTGGAAAGTGTTCCCTTTGCTCTGAATTTTCCCAATTAATAGCCATTCTCACAGGCGTGAGGTCACAGCTCATTGTTGCGTTGATTTGCATTTCCCTGCTAACGAGAGAGGAGGAACATCTTTCTCTGTGCCTGTTGGCCAGTTTGTATGTCCTTGGAGAAATGTCTCTCCATTTTTGCCCATTTTTGATTGACTCGCTTTTCTGTTGTTTTGAGTTCTTTATATATTTTGGAGGGTCAGTCCTCGTCAGATATATGGGACACAAAAAGCTTCTCCCAGTCACTAGGCTGTGTTTTCACTTTGGTGAGAGTTTTTTTCACTGCGCAGAAGCTTTTTCGTTTGATACAGTCCCATTTATTTTGTCTTTGTTTCCCCCGCCAGAGTCGCCAAAGGCTCTGAGGCCCATGTCATGGAGCACGTGGCCTCTGTATTTTCTGTGTGTTACGGTTTCAGTCTTATGCCCAAGTCTCTAATCCATTTTGAGTTGATTTTTGTGGATAGGGTTAGACACTCATTATCCCGCATGTTGACGTGGAACTACAGGCTCATCCTAAGAGCCCACAGATTCAGCTCCTCCCCACGGGCACCCGCTTAGCTCCCGGGAACACCCGGAGGAACAGGCCAGGCAGGACTGTTGTTTCTACAAAGGGTCAAGGAGGCTTCCCAAGGTGTGGGTGCAAACATCGGCTTCTGAAAGCACCGCCTCCTTCCTGGACGACAGTTCTTCTGCCTGTTTCGGCCTGGCCACCATCATCATTAGTGTCCCCCTGCCTGCTTCCTCTGTTAGATGTCGCATCCTGCCCGGCAGCCCCTGTAACATTGCACTGGAGGTGGCCCCGAGCTGTCACGCGTAGCTTCTCCAGGGACATGGGGCTGCCAGGAGGGTGGTTTTACCGCCCCGGTTCTACCCCTGAAAGCTACACACAGCATCAGTCTTATATTTCACCCAGGCTCCACGAAGCATGCAGCTTATCAAACATGGAAGTGCAAAAAAAAAAAAAGAAAGAAAAAATGTGCTGACCCCTGATCATTTACACTTAATATTTATTGATATATTTGGATTTAGACTATTTTTTACAATTTTTATCATTTCTTTTCTGTTTGCTCCCTCTGTTTTTCATGTCTTTATTTTCCCTTTCCTGTTTTCATTTGGATTACTTAATTTTTTAAAATTATTCCATTTAAATTTTCTCTTGAGTTTTTTGTTATCTTTTTATAGGTTTTCTGGCTGCCTTAGAGATTATAAGATACATACTTAGCATTTCATGTTTTAATTGGAACTAATATTTTATCACTTGAAGTGGAATATAGACATATGACCACCACAGAGATCCCTCTACCCTTCCTCCTGAATGTTAGACCAGTTATTCGTTTAGGTTTGTTTCCATTTCTCTCAGAAATGTTTTTACAATTATCAGCACTGAGACTGTGCATATCTTAAAATTAGGTTTATTCCTAGGGATCTATATTTTGACGCTATTATAAATGTCATTTAATTGTTTAATTTTCATATTTTTGTGGACCTATAGAAATGGGATTTTTGTATATTGACCTTGTAATCAGTAACTGATTAATATTTGTGTATACTATTTTATTTTTTTATGTTTATTATTTCTCCTTGTCCAATTTTTATACTTTTTATTTCTTTTACTTTATTACACTATCTAGGGTTTCCAGGGCAACGATGGAAAGAAGTGGCGACTGTGGACTCTTGTCAAAGGACTTGGAGGGAACAGGGTGGTCCCGGCTCTTTTAAATTCAGTACTGAGTTTTACTGGACACAGTCTAACGTAGGTCTTTGCAGGGACTGAGGGCACTTTACTTATTTCCAAAGACTGATGTTCAGTCCTCTGTAGACTCCAGGGAGGCAAGACTTAGCCAGCTGCCCGCAATGTCCATATGCCTCTGTTCACATTAAAACAGCCGCTTCACGGGTCAGACCCCTGAGGTTGGTGCTCTTTTCTCGGGACTGGTGTGAACCTGGCTATGTGATCTGGGCTTGGGGAGCTGAGTGTGAACTGAACATCCGCCTCTGCGAGCCTGTGACTGGGTTGGTGCAGTCACTGTGTATTGGCAGGGATTTCAGGCCAGAGGACAGTGATCATAGCCAATGTGCCTGGGGAGGTGCGTCTGGAGTCATCAAGAGTCAGGACTGGGAACACAGGCCCTGTCTTTTTGTACTTCCTGGGTTTCTGACCCTAGATCACTGATTTAAAGCTCTGATATGCATCTGACAATGCATAGCTCACATTGCTTTGTGAAATGATCACAATCTTAGGGGACAACGGAGTGGACGATTATCATCATTTCTCTCATATTTCTCTGACCTTCGTCTCTGTTCTCTCCTAGCTTCTCTTTCTCTCCTAATTAGATCGCACATTCGTCAGCTTGCTCCATGTGAGAAAATTCAATGTGCAGGGTCAACTGCATCCATAGAAGGGTGAGGGGGCAGCACCCAGGTTTGGAGGTTGCTCTGCCTCTGTCTCTAATCTAGCACATCCCACATGGAAGGGTGCTTTCATTCACCTGTTCTTTCTTAAGGATGAACTTACTGTTATAAAGAACTTGCCATTATAAAATGGAAATGACTCGAGAAAGAGAAGCACATTCTGTCATTACCAGATTTAACACCATTCATTATCACATTTTGTTTATTTATCACTTATCTCTCTAATGACCCAGCAGAGTTAAGTGGTGCTGGTGACATGCCAGAGCTTGAGAGGAGAGGTATGAAGAGCAAGAAACACTGCCAGGGGAGTTTCTTCATCTACAAAATGAGTATACTATTATCTCTTTCAGCTTCTGCATCCAGGGTTACTGACATTATCTGCGTCATGGTGGGAGGAAAGATAGCTAAGACTCTAGGCAGGATCTCACCGAATTCATGGTGTCTGGTTCTGTTGGGGTCCACCCACCACACCAGTACTTGGAAATTTCTTGGGGCTCCTTTTTATCTACAGTGATCGCTTCCCCCACAGGTTCCCAAGATTCCACACCCAGCCATTGGGGCGTTTTCCAGTTTTTTGCCTCTACCAAAAGCCAAGGCCAAGCGCGCCAGACTCTTGGCAGAGAGTGTTGATGTCGACAGTAACACCTGTCATGGGGATTATCAACCCTGCTCCTCCAGGCTCTGTAATACCCTGGGCCAAGTGCTGTGTCTCCCCAACATTTTCGTCTTTAAATTAACTAACTGCATGATGGCTGCAGGGCGGGGTGGGGGGTGGAGGGTGAGAAAGGAAAGGGGACAGGTGGCGGTAGAGGACACCGGAACTCTGGTGGAGGCTGTGGGGTGAAATCCAGACTGAGGTGCAATGTCAATATCCCAAAATGAATATGGCATTGTGAACAAAACAAGTAACAAATGTTACTCTGAAAACATTCAAAACAAGAAATGAATGACTCCATTCAATGCATTGTATTGGGTGAATATCGCTTCATAACCTCATGTGGGTTAAGGTGTGCACGGTTGTAAATCCACCTCTGTCTGTGAGACACACTCGGATCAGCATTCCATTTCCTCGCCATTGCCGATCCCCTCCACCCGAGCTGCTCACCCACTTCCCTTCTTATAACCACCAATGTGGTTTTATTCACTAAAAGTCTATTTTTGTTGGATCGAGTTCATTGGCTTCGTTTCTCACGTAGCACCTGTGAATGAAATCTCATGACCTGTCCACTCGGTTTTATCCTGTTGACTCTGTTCTGCACTAGGCTATGAGTTTCTCGAGAGCGGACCTGGTCTCTTAGGCATCGTCCTTCTCTTTCATCTGTACACAGACCTGCCACACAGTCAGCACCAAGTCGAGGTCTGGAGTGAGAACAGGTCAGTGGATTCAATTTCCTCCAGGTTATGCCTTAATAGCATCTTTGGTTTGTCACTGAACCCTTCCCACACAGTTACCTGCTCACATCCGATGGCTCTTATTTCAATGTTGGCTCTTGTGGCTGTTTCCCTGCGTCCTGTGTCTCCTGGGCAGCAGCCTCCAGCCTAGGGTCCCCAGCAGCAGCCTTCCTTCCTATCCATCCTGCCCAGACAATCTTTCCCAAAACAACGTACATGTATCGCCGGGCTGCTCGGGGCAGTTACTTGATTTGCTATCATTTACAAATTAAGCAGCAATCTGTTCCAAATCCTACCATCTCCTCTGTCCCATCAGTCAGCGCATCTCAGCTTCCACGCTGGCCTCTGGGGAGAAGGATCCCCACCTTGGTTCTCCGCTCCCGCCAATGGGCTTCATCCTCATCCTGCTCTGAGGGGAGGGATCTGAAAGAGAGTTTCTCCTTGGATTCTGATTCTAAATTCTGAAACTTCTTAGGGTTCCGATATTTCTGGAGGTTTGTGACTGTGGGCAGGGAGGACCGCCGCTCCGCTGCCGGAGCACTTCCTTCGTGGCTCTCTCTTTAGGCATGTTAGTTAGAGGAAAAGGCTCCCCCCAGAATCATGCTTCTTGGGCAGTCCCCAGGTGCTGAATGACCGAAGATGATCATAAACCAGGGTGGGTCAAGCCAAGGTCACCGCAGACAGGGCAGATGGACCGCGACCGGACTGTGCAGGCGCTGGTTGTGTGTATTCAGACAGCACAGCGCGCAGGGGTCTGGTCCACAGTGCGGGCACTTGCGCAGAGGAAACATTTCCAGTGGTGGAAGGGTCTCTGCGTTCCTGCCCGTCTATCCATTTCCTCCGCCGCCCCCCAACCCATAAAGGTCAGTCCCATTACCTTCTTTCAACATGCACTTACCTATGTCTGGCTTCTTTTGCTCAAAATAATGTCTGTGACCTACCTTGTTTATACTTCAAAAATTATTGTATCAACTTACTTTACCAAAAATGGAATCAAGAGGAACTTGTTTTATAACTGTCTTTTCACTTACTATGGTGGCCAAAGTGTCTCCTGTCACTGGCCTTCTCCTGCTGTTCCTCTGTCAGCCCGGACGGCGTCCTCTGCTGAGTCTGTGCCATCATCTACTTGACCAGGCTTCAATAGTTCAACAGATCGTTTCCTTTAAACAAAAAAAAGGCACTAATTCACTGAACATTCTTGCAGTTCGATGTTCGTGCCGACTCTCACTGCGCTCTAGGATATGCTCCAGAAGCATGGGGCCAACGGTTATGCACTGTCTTTTAAGACTTTGTTATCCAGGAAGGTTTTCACAAATTTTATATTAGCAGTGTGAATGAGAGTGTTTCTGCTTTCTGAAATCTTTCTTGTTACTGGGTGTTATGTTTGCCAGTGGAATAGGTAACATGTATCTTTAAAAACAAACAGAAAATGTTAATATATCTTGTTTTAATTTGCATTTCTTCAAGGACAAATATCCTGAAACTCTTAGGCACACACACATATTTCTTTTTGAAGAGATGAAGGAAGGGAGAGAAAGAAATATTGGAAGGAAGGAAGGGGGGAGGGAAGGAAGAAAGGAGAGAAAGAAACATCTTGATTGATTTGTTCATTTCGATTTCTCTCCCCAGCCTGGGTCTTTAATTCCCGTCCTCCGGCTGCATGTGGTTTGTACACCAGCATCTCAGCTGCTTGAGCCACAGGGCAGGCCCCCTTTTACATTTATTTAGGAATCACTTCTTCTGTGTTTAAACTCTATTTTAAAACATCTTTAAAGGAGCAGGCAGGAATGAAGGTGAGCAGGTGGGCGGGCAGGAAGAAAGAGGAGAAAGAAGCATTTATTTATTCTATCTGATTGTTCATACTGGTTGTCTCACTCGGCCCTGAGACATGAACTCAGGCCTTTGGGATGGATGTGGACTGTGCTCTCTGCCAAAGGCAGTGGACCCAACAACTACTCCATCAGGACAGCCTCTTTCAAAAAATGTAACCACACATCTCTATTTATATGAGTTTTGAGTTTGCAAGTTTGCATTTTGAATTTCTTTCTGTGACCCCGAGCCTGCGAACATCTGGCAGGCCTTCTGCAGGGACACAGTCTCAACCTGGTCTTAAAGATTTCCACAGGTAAACCTCAGCAAACATAAGCTTTCTCTCCAAAATTAAAAAATAGAGAAACAAGCTGCCATACATTAGAGTCAGAAAAAAACTCCTAAGAATTTCAGATAATAGATTTATCAACTGTAGAAAATAAAACAAGCATGCCCAAAATGGTTAAATTTGAGTCAGGAACAAGAGACATTGTAATCACATCCTCCTTTTTAATGTCATCGGTAGTTTCTTGGAAACTGCAGCTAAGTGAAACAAGTTGTAAGCTTCATGAGTAACTGGGATTTTTCCTCATCAGTGTCATAATGAAAAAACAGTGCACAAAACAATGTTATTTGAGGACAGACACATGCACAGCTCAACGACATTTCAGTCTTACCACGTCTATAAACAGCACTCAAATCTGCCATCCCCATCCTTCCTTCCAGGCATTATCATACTTCTCCCCAGTGTAGCCAGTACCCTAACTTCCGATACACAAAATAGCTATAGGCAGGTTTTTAAAAGCACTAAATAGAACATCTAAGATGTTGAAAGCATAATCAATGAATTTAACACAAAACACTGAATGAATTAGCTAGTAAATCTGACCTATCTAAAGAAAGTATTTGACATGGAATTAAATAGATTCTAAAGAAATTTTGAAATGGAGAAGTGGTAGGAGGTAAGAGGCATGGAGGATCAAAGGAGGGGGTCTATCAGGTTTTGACTAAAACTTCTGTAACAAGAGAATAGAGAGAACAGGTGCAGGTAATTTTCAAGAAGAAAATGTCCGAGATTTTTTTCAGAATGGCTGGAAGTTCTGAGTCCTTGAATTGTGCGGTACTGGTGACTCTCAAGCAGAAGAAGTAAAACAAACACGTGCTCTGATTCACCAGAGCGGTAGAGATGACTGAAGAAAAGAACTGGATGCAGTCGCAGGAAGAAGACAGATGACTTAGGAAGGCACAGCAGTAAGAATGAATTCCTCACTGATGGTAATAATGTGAGTCAGAATGCTGAGACACAGTGACTGCCAACATGGAACATCTAGGTAAATGATCACCCAGGAATGCAGGAGACAAGAATATATTTTCAGCCTTCCCTCCCCAAACACATAAACAATAAAAATGAACAAGTACAAAAAATAAAAAAATCTTCAGCATCTGCTACCACAGGTCCTTACTTAAGGAACTTCTAAAGGATGCAGTTACTACAAAAGGAAAATAATTTCAGAAGGAAGATCAGAAAGGATGATTGGAAATTCAAGAAAGAAAACGAAGCAAAGAAATGGGTAAATGTGAAAATTTTCACATACTTCTATCTAAAAACAGTGATGATGATCTGGTCATCCCACTTCCGGGTATCTCTCCAAAAGATACAGAAGCCCCCATCTGCAGAGATGTATGAACCCCCATGTTTATTGCAGCCCTATTCACAATAGCTAAGAACTGGAAACTACCTTAGTGCCCAACATCAGATGATGGATAAAGAAAACGTGGTCCATACACACAATGGACACTGCACAGCCCTCAGAAGAGTGAAACCCTGTCATGTGAATCAACATGGATGGAACTAGAGGGGATGATGCTCAGTGAAACAAGTCAAAAGAAGACAGACACCAGATGACCTCACTCACAGGTGGAATGTGAATGGACAAAACAAAGGAACTGATGAAACAAAACCAACCCTCGGAGACTTGCAACAAAACTGAGGTCACCAATAGGGAATGGGATGAGAGAGTGGGGAGCAGGGGAGAAATGGTGGCAGAGTCCACTGGAAAATGGCCCACAGACCCCTCAAAAAGACCTTACTGCAGCCTTGAAGATCTTTACCAATAGACAAAGATCCTCAGCAACGACAACAAAAACATCAGGCTAAGGCAGAAAGAAGTCCAACAACCCAGCTTCCAGCTCCTGGTCACCACCTCCTGGGAGGCTCAGCAGTGACCTCGCAGCTGGCACCCATCCAGGCCCCGGGTCCCAGCTGGCACTGGGCCCATGGCTCACGTGCAAGTGAGAGGGCCTCGGTGCCCCAGCCCTCAAGTCCCCTGGGGCCCTGCCTGTCCTTTGTGGACGTGGAGGCATTGCTGGCAGAACTGCCCCCAGACTCCTCAAGCTCAGTGGGCATTCCCTCCTGGCCCCTCACTGCTGGTGATGGCCCCAGGGGCCCACGGACTGCTGGGAGCCCTGATGGAAGGCTGAAGGTGGTGTCCGGACCCCGCCCCATCGATGGCCACTGTGACCCCCTTGGCCATGAGGGAGCCCTAGGGGACTCGCGGTGGGAGGTAAGCCGATCTTTTTCATTGATATGGAAGTCACATGTTAGACTCACTCACTCTGCTGGACACTCCTCAGCCTCTATTATGGGGGTGGATGGCACTCCCTCATTCCCTGAAGCCACCCCTCCGGTGTCTTCAGGAAGTCACTGCTCTCTCCCACTTTTCTCAAGGTGCTACAGCCTGGGAACAGCCTCCAGGTCTTCTCACTGCATGGAGGCTAGACTGTTTCTGTCCCTCCGCTCCCCGCCCTTTTCTCCCAGCTATGTCCTTTCCTCAAGGGCGGATCTATAATGTCTCCTCCTTTGCTCTCCTCTCAGTTGGAATTCTATATAACGCAACATGTGTTCCTAGTTCTGCTAGCAGAGAAAGGTGTCCTAAAGGCCCCCTCTGCCGGTCCTCCCAACCCACCCTTACTCCTCTCTGTTTACCAGAAAGGTTTTCTCCCTTTTTCTGCCCTGGCTTCTGGTGGCATCGCTACCTATCCCCCCACGTGAAACCGCGGGCAGAATCTAGTATGTTTGCTGCTTTTACATTTGGAAGTCAGACAGCAGTTAAGGCCCCCAGCAGCTTGAAGAAGGGAAATAGATAATTTTCTCTCTTTCTCTGGAAGAGGAGAGGAGAAACCTTATCAACTATGAAAACTACAGAAGCTTCAGCTAGGTGCTTGGGGAAAAAAAGTAAAAGTAAATGTGTTTCTAAACAGAAAGATACAAAGACTGGGCTTTTTTAGTAAGAAAGCATTACAGAAATTTTGTCTTTAGTGAAGTAATCAATAATGAACTAAAAGCAAAACTAGAATTCAGCATGTAGTAGGAAGGTCTATGCAAATGAAGAATGTTGTGGAAGAGGTATTTTAAGAGACATCCTAGTGTGCGTGCAGCAATTAAGAATAGAATGAGTTTCTTTGGCAAATTAAGGTTTAAGGGTTAAATATTCTTAGTGTATAAAATTAAAGCTAGTGGAAAATAGGCAAATAAAAATAAGTAAATTTATACTTTTGCAAAACTTCCTAAAATAAAATTCTAAATGAAAATTTTTTTAAGTGTGGGAAATCTTAAAGATCTCCTAAAACATCCCATATGAAGGAAATCTCTCACTCTGTGAAAGGAGAAATATTAAACAAATTGGACTCATTTAAGATAATATAATCTATGGGAAGCATTGTCAAAATACAGGTTAATGCTTGCCCTTCTCAATATATACTTATATGGAAATATAGTAATTAACAGGTATGTTCTAAAGTTTCGTGAAATACCTAAAATCTAATATAGTCTGATAGAGCACATGTCATTCTGGTTATGGTCCTAAAATGTTATGTCACAAAATTAAACACTGTTTCAGGCTAAATTGCTAGTTAAATTATAGTCAGACCTTTAACCATGGCTATTTTAAATGTCTTTTCCAACTGCAGGAACTATTGCTCCTTTTAATGTTTATTATTGTGTTTCAGTTTAGAGAAATTCATAGAAAAAAATTTTAACACTCTAAGGCATAGGTTAATCATAAAACTGAATTGGGTGAAAAAACCTTATGAAACTGATGAAAAATCTGAATTTAAACAGCAGAAATTAATGATATTAAAAGACATAGGGCAGCATTGCTTAAAAATCTATAGGGCAATTTTTAAGTTTAATTGTTTTGGAAATATCCAATGTACTGTACTCTTCTGAGTTTCTTTTGAAATAAATAAATGTGATAAATTTTGTTCTTTTCTTGGCCTGGAAAAAAATATCAAAACAGAAAAAAAAAGGAGTGGTAAAGGAAACTACAACTCTGGTGTGAAATGCATGCAGACTGAAGTGTGAATCCCATGTCCTAAAAAGAGTATAGTAATAAACAATAATAAAACAAATACATGTAGTATATAATACATAAACATATAACGATAATATAATGACCATCCATATATTCACCATATTGTTCAATTTTACCTATTTCGAAATGTATCTAAATTTTAAGAAAGCATATACATAAGTTAAATAATAATTTAAAATCTATAGGGCAGCATGCAGATGTATGAGGGGAAAATTAACTAACAGGCAAAAGCCGAGACTTCTAAGAGCAAGGACTTCAAGGAGCAAGGACCCCACCTTAGCAATTTGGGTCTGGGACACACCCCTAGAGATTCTCAAAGTTTTTACTCCAGGTAACCCGGACACGCCCACGAAGGAAGAAGGCCCCACCCCTCAGATATAGTCAATAACCCCTCCTGCCTGTGTGAGATGCAGGCAGCGTGTGTGGTTACACACCAGTATGCATTCCCTTGATGTGACTTTCCCGGCCCGCAGGGAGCTTACACTCGCTGTTTCTGCTTGTAATAAACTTGCTGTGTTTCCTGACCAAAAGGCTCCCTCTGCACATTCTTTCTGGATGGATTCAGCGTCTCATTGAAGTGTCTCAGCTCACCCTCAACTGAATCATTAACTATGACTTAAAACAGGAAATAAATTTTAGGTCTAAGAAAGAACATCTGAATCGTCTCTCAAGAGTTTATGTAAATAAATATATGCACATACCCCCTTCTAAAATTAAAAATACACAGGTGTACATTATTCTACTTTATCAAATTAAGAAAGACTTTATAAAAAGCTGATGGATTGATAATTGTACTTCTCTTGATAAATTGCAAATTTTGCGAGCAGGACTGAGACATGTACTTTTAATAAGCATTCTTATTTTCATGACAGAATGTTTGTCTGCATCACCTCAGAAAGATCTTTTTCCTCTATAATAGGGCATTATTAAAAGTAAGGCTATTTGCCAAGGCCCTCACTGAAATGTCATATTTGAGAAATAAAGGACAGCTTTCAAGAACAGAGATTAACCTCATGGTGCGAACAAGATTTGCTCCACACTATACCTGACTTAGAAGCTTCTGCGTGGTAGGGTCTGCAGACCTGCACGTGGCTCCTCGGCCCTGAATGACCATCAAGTCACAATCTCATGTCCTCCTGCAAGAAATTCCAGCAGAGCTAACTAAAAGCAACAACAAAAACCCTATATAATGATTCTTACTGTTCTTATACAAGTAACAGGCCAAATTTATTAAAGCTTTGCAATTATAGGTAAAATTGGGACAAAGAAAAGAAAATTAATGTCTTAGCAATACATCTTTTTTGTGAATATAAAACTTTAATGCTCTTAATTGTAAATCTTTGCTTTCTATCTGTTAATTGGATTATATACTGACTTGTTCTAGTATTTTAACATCTGACAATTATGACTATTCACACGTTTCTAATATTCCTGTCATACTCACTGACTTCTTAAAGTATCGACGTCATTATTTATGAGTATTATTTCTAGTCTTTTTTTTTAGATGTTTGTCTTCATCACATCAACCCAAGAGGAACTGGAACTGGGATGCTCTATTCTGGCTACATTTTTGTTTTTTGTGTTTTTTTTTTGTGCTCCCGCTGCCCCTGCCTGAAGCAGCAAGGACCACCCCCTTACCAACCTGTTCGTCAGTTTCTGAACAACCGTGTAGAAGCTATAACTAACCAAAACCCGGGAAAAATATTTCTTTTACAAAATTCAACCTTGTCCTATTAAGCCCTCCCAGGGGACCCCCCTCCTTTGACTTAAGGGACAGCTCTTCTCCTCCTTTGGTGTGTCAGGCCCCTTCCAGTTCCAAATAAACTCTTTCGGATATTCAAAGCTTTTTCTGGGTCACTCCTTCCATGTTCCTGAACCAAAAAGAAATCCCCAAATCTTCGGAGGGATGTCACAGCAGCTTCGTGTGCCCAGCCTAGGTTCCAGCAAGGGCAGTGTTGCTCCCCAGGCTGGTGCAGTTTTCTCCCGTGGCCGAGAGCAAGACCGAAGTGCCAGCATGGCGCCGCTTTGGACAACTGTTTGTATAGACGCCCCCCACGCCCCCTTCCCATCGTGCCCCAGAATTGCCCAGCACCTCACATTCCCTTTGGGCAAACCTGAGGTATCACATGCCTATAAAACTTAAAAACACATCAAATTATACCTCAATAGTGTTTAGCAAAATACATAAGGAGTCAAATGATGGGAGGAAAACAATTAAGTAGTGACTTTGAGATCCTTTATTCCGGGGAAAACGATCCATGGTTTGGAGGAACACTAACTCACAAAGGGGAACCCTCTCCCGGAGGGAGTGTTAGAGAATGCTAGAAAAGGTGAGGAGGAAAAGGGGCACCGTTGGCGAGGAGGTCGGGATTTCACAGTATGGCGCAGGGGTCCTGTTTTCTGGGGTGAGGCGAGCTGGCCGTGGCTGAGCTGGAGGATTGGGATTGGTGTCAGCTGGGTTTCCTGCACAGGTGTGTCTACTAAAGGGCTGATAGGCTCCATTTGCGACAATGGCCGCCATTCCCGGGGGCCCTGATATTTACTAACTGGATCAAAGGTGAGTAAAACAAAACCCTTGGAAATGAAGACACTCAATTCAAAATAAGAGTTACTCTGGAAGGGAAGGAAGAGAATGAGATTAGTGTTAGGGTTTGCAGTGCTCTATAAAGCTGAGTGATGGGGAATAAAAGGTGTTGATTGTATTTTTTTACCTTTGGGTATGTCTGAAATACTTCATTAAAAAAAAAAAGGAAGAAATGAAGCCAATTCTACCCTCCTGCCTGGGTAGGGCCTGGGGGTGTGCGAGTCTGGCGACAACCTGGCTTTGGAGAGGTCTTGTATCCTAATTCTCCCCCAAAGGAGCCCCCTCTGCCCTTTCCTCCATCTCAGCCCTTTGCTGTGTAAACAGATTATCTACGGTGACTCATCAGTCTTTTGTTTAACCAGTAAATGCTTGTTAAACACCTCAATCCTGCAAATGGAAAAATAATTCCAGAGTGAAGTTCAGTGTAAAATTCTTCCAACATTCTGAGTGTTGGAGAAGAGTGGCAAAAAAAATGGTCCTACCTCAAAACTTCATGTGCTAAATTCCATCACAGGAAACCTTTATGGCTTTGATCGGAATCTTAAATATTTTAATGATACAAATGCCTGGATGGGAAAGGAATCCCTGGTGATAAATAAGCCAAACTGAGAAACCGGCTCCTGGCTACCTTCCCTTCTGGAAGCGACGCCTCTCCCCGCAAACAGTCTTCCTACGTGTGGTTTCAGTTCCAGGCCAAACCAGTTCTACCGCATGTTTTCGTACCTCTGCGGAGGCTGCTCTGAATCCTGCCAGGGTTTCCAAATCATTTGTTTCTTTCTTTCCTTAAAAGCCTTTCTTTAGAAAGCTTTTGAGTGAAATTAACATGTAAAAAGACTGCGCAGCAACCGAATCCAGGCTGGCTGAGGTTCCCACCATCACTAACCTTCCTCAGAGCAGGTGATTTGGGAAGGCGCTTTGCAGGTAAACTGGGGGCAGCAGTGTCCCCTGGCCTGAGTTCTAAACCCCCGCCGCTTCCTCTAGGTCGCCCCAAGCCCTTCTCAGGGACTGACGATTAGAGTGCAGCCCTCCCCTCCCTTGTTTTTAATTCTTCTCTAGCTCTGCGCTAAGCAGACATGAACAAATGTTTTTAAAAATGGAATAGGGGAAGCCTATTTTAGTTACTTTCACTTCGCTAAATTTTTGATGGCTTCAGTGAGGTGTGACAATGTTGAATTTGCATCTTCAATTCTATTTCGCCCTTATATTACAAAACGTTAGACTGTAGACATTTTCTTTTGAATGAAAAAAGACAGGGAGGACTTTAGGATTCACATGGAAAGTATTTGATTATTGAGGGATTAGTTTCACATTCAAGAACACTGCTGGGAAGTTTTCCACTTTTTTTTTGTTTTTGCCCTAGATTTTTCTCGACCTCTTTGTCTCTTGTATCTTTCCAGCTTTGTGGACTTTGAAGAGAAGAAAGCAGTGGGATGGAAGGAAGAAAGGCCCTCTCTTCTCCATTCGTTGATCATGGCTTCTGATGACGAACTTCTTGCACTTTACCCTGGAGGAAAAATCTGAACACATCTTTGTCCTTAAAAATTCGAGTATCCCAGTAGGAGGTAAAGAGCAAAGAAATCGCGTTTCTCCTTCCCCTGGCTTTGCTCTGCATCATGGCCTCCATACCAATGCCTGAAGGGCAGCTGGCCGTGGGGAGAGGCGCTCTCCTCTCCTGGGGGCCCTGGATTAGAGGCTGTAGGTCTTTGTGCTCCTACTTTGTCAGGAATGGACGAACACGCATGTCGGGTCCAGGGTCTGGGAGACGGGATTTGTAAAATACGAAAGATGTTTCAAAGGCAAACCTGCGCGGCTCACGTGGCACTTCGCTGGAGAACATCTTCGGTGGGCAGAGCTCCTCAGCACCTGAGCAGCTGTCACAGGACATCGCTGTCCAGGAATGGGCTCTGCACGTGACTGACCGGCTGGGCTCACACTTGCAAATTTGCTAGCCGCTCAGGGGCAGGCTGAGAAGGGATCAGGTAGGCGTCTGTCCTAGCCAGTGGAGGACGCAGGAGGGGGTGCGGAGCTGGGAAAGAATTCAAGAAAGGAGCCACACGCCTGCCCCCCGGCACGTTTATTAGAAGAGGAGAGAGGAAGCGCTCTGCGGGTAGGGTAGCAACAAGGGGTAACTAAGGGCGTGGTTTCTGTTGCTAAGGACCGGAAGCCCCTTCCCCGCAGGACGGGTGTTTAGGTGGCGTTGTTAGGGGCGTGGCTGAGTGTTACTAAGGAAGTGTTGCTAAGGAAGTGTTACTACGGGCTTCTTTGTAAGCCCATGCCCACTCTGCCTAGGCGAGGGTGTTCTTTGGCCTACCTGGGTGGTGCTGGCTTGTTTTAGCTCACCTGAGGCTTGGCCAGCGAATTAGTCTCCTGCTTGCACATCTGCAATCCTGCTTCATAGTCTTCCCCGCACTCCCTCATCCCCACGCAGCCCCTCATCCCCAGGACCACCCGGGTCTTTGCCAGCAGCCCTGTCTCTGTCGCTGTCGGGAGGGGACGGGGAGGGGGCGGTGCTACTTCTGTCTTTAAACTCTGCCTGGTCTGTGCGACGCCCCCAAGGGGGTTCTCTCTGGCCCCAGTACTGCGTCTTCTTTGCCCTTCTCTCGTCAGAAATTTCGTGTGTTATTTAACATTTTTTTTCTTTCTTCAAGAGTACATATTCATTGCAAAATTAAAAAAAAATTCATAAAGGAAATAAACCAAAAATAATAAAGTACTATATAAATAAAATTACTATTTATACCTGAGATAAAATGTATATACATATAATATATATTACGAATATGTACATATGCATATATACATGCACACACACACATATATACACACATATACATGTAGATAACTAGGAAAGCTTTGCCTCATGGAGATGAAATATTTGACCCAAATGTACTTTTCCAGTGAGGGTTTCTTGGGGAAATCCTTGGCCATATTTCAGCTTTAATTGTGATAGTGAGGGGGTAACCTGACTCATGGGGTTGACTCCTCTCTGCAGGCCTGGGACTCTGCCAGACAGGGTCTTAGCTGAGTCTTCTTTGCAAGTTACCAGAGGGGCTGACCTGCAGCCCTTGGAGGCTACCAGGTAATTGAAGGGAAAGCCTCCCCACGGTGTGTCACTGATCTTGGATGATTTCTAGCTGAGGTCCATCAAGACCCTGCAGGCTCACAAGAAACTTTTTACCACTTCCTTAACTACATAGAGGAATGAAAATTGGAGGTACTATCCAGAATTAGGAATTTTGTTTAAAACCAGAACTAGCCTTTTTTATTGGAGAAATCTAACCATAAGGCAGGGCAAAATCTAATCACAAGCTCTGGTCTTCATCACAGGAGTTACTCTCTCCTTGTTATGTGAGTCCCCTCCTCTCCTTGAAGCCCCAGCCCCAATCCTGTTCCTTAACTCAGATATCGGCACACATTTTGTTTTAGAGTCTACATCCATGTAGGTTCTCCATATGCATTTACATCTCCCCACTTTTCCTACTAATCTGTCTGATGTGAATTTGATTACTCAGCCAGCCAGAGGATGTTCCTCTCCACCCCTACAGACTGAGGTCACTGTACTGATTACCTAACCGCCTGCTGGTCCATACTGCTGAAAGAATTCAGCATTCTTCTCTCACCTGATAGTTGTAGACAAATCAGCAGATTTTAGGGATCCAGAAAAATGGTAATAAACACAGCATAGAGAGTACTTAATAGGATATACCAGGTGTTTTCCTATGTGCATTTTGAAATTTGACTTACTTAGTCAAGAGAAATCAAATAAATGAATCAAATCAAGCAAAAATAGATTTTTGGTCTATAGAATCAGATCTTGGTGGGGACCAGAAGGGAAGGGGTGGTGGGGAAATGGGGAAGAGGAGTCAGTTCTAAGGGGAAGGATGCAACTGGTCTGTTGGTGGTGACTTAATGGTTATATATGGATGTTGACCGACAGTGACCTTGAAACTGTATGATGTCCGGATGCAATGCTCCTTCACACAATGAGACAGAACAAACTGTGCCGAGAGTAAGGTGCTGTGGGTAAGCCCACAGGGCTTGGCGTCAAGGTCCCTAGAGGCCTGCATGCAGGGGCCCCAAGGGACGGAGCTGGGCCTGGTGCCCGGCAGACAGTCTAACAGCTGCACTGCTCCTCTCTATAACCTGTTTGCAGGCACCGATTCTCCTAAGTCACACCGGAGCCCCTGGTGATGCCACCGCTCTGCATCACAGAAAATCCTGGGTTATTGAGAAAGCAGCAGCTCTCACCTCAGACTCAGAGTGAACTGCGCCACGAGCGTCAGGAGCCGGCAGTAAGTGCACTTGACACTGAGATCCCAGTCTCGGGCATTCTATCCTGACGGCTGGGGATGAACCACAGAGGAAGTCGCTCTCACGAGCGGTAGGAGGCCATTGTGAGAGGGACCTACGCAGGGTGGACCCCAGTGTCCTTGGTGAAGTTGCTGCCTGCTCCCCCTGCCAGACCCTTGGCGTTTGCATGTGATTCCACGTGCAGCCCACTCCTCCTGCTTCCCAGTGGCTGCACTGTCTTCCTTGTCACCCACCTCCGGTCCCCATGTCCACCATCCCTTGGTAGGTCCTCAGGCCCCCATTCAGTAGCCTCCTGTTGAGTTTCTTTGTGGCGTCAGACTGCGCTGGCCTCTGGGACGTCAGGTGAACAAGACAGCGCGGGTCCCCGGACAGCCAGCTGCAGGGCACCCGAAGTAACGTGGTTGTTACGAGGCCTTGGAGCAGGCAGGACGGCCGGCCGGTTCTGTATTTGCATTTAAAGACAGAAATTGAACACGTGTTGAGAAACACCTTGTCAGGCTGCAAACTGTTAGAGCAGGGAGGGTTTGCAAGGCCGGCCAGCCACATAGTCAGAAGTCTTGCTGCCCAAATGGACTAGCAGCGCCATTTTTTCTCGCCCGTTGTCTTCCACCACAGTCGCTTGAATGCAGGCGGCAGAGAGCAGGAGCTTCCAAATATGTCCTCAGTTAACTTTAAATTTGTTTTCAATTAAATTCTGGAATTTCTTTCCAAAAAAAGAAATGGTTTGGTGGGCTCAGGTGAGGGTCCTGCGAGGTCCCTCCAACTCTCTCCACCTCCCCCGGGACGGAGGAGAGCCAGGGGGTCTGCGTCACGCATGTGCACATAACTTAGACACTGTATGATTGCCCAGAGAAAGGAGAGCTTCTGAAGCCACCACCTCTAAAAACAGTTTTTGTAGCCTACTAAGAGTATGACTAATGAGCTTTGTTTCGTCTCCTGCTCCCCCTGTCGTGGGTTTATATTCTACTGTTTTCTGTCAATGAGTTTATCAGTCAGATTGACCTGCGTTGGCACATGGGTGTCTCAAGTCTAGAGAAACGAAGACCTGATCAAGGCAACGTCTCACATACATAGTGCACGTCAGCATCTCCTTGTTCTGGGTCCTGGGTTATGCTGCTGATACTGAAGTTGTAGATGACCAAAGGCCACCTGATAGGAGGACTCTCCCTTGTCATGCAGCTCCCAAGCTCGAACTCTCCCTTAATAAACTGACGATTTGACAGTTAGATCTCCCCGTCTCCATCTTCTGCAGAAAATAAACTCTTTCCCATCTCCCAAGTCTTGTTTGGTTTTCATTCAGTGCTGTGTACAAGAATCAGAGGTTTGGTCACACTTCTGCGACTTCCCCACCAGGCTTCCTATAAACCAGTGGAGAGACTGGTATCTTTGAATTTTGCTTTTCTCTTAGGAAACATGTGGGTGTGACTGACAGTGGCTACTTGGGTAAGTATTTAGAGAAAGCTTTAGAGTTGTTATGATTACTCTTTTGCTGTGGTAGCTCATTACACAGCTGCATCAAATTACGCTGTTGAATTATGCTCTGGTCTTGGGTTCATTGTGTGGGGCTCCGTGGTTATTGTATGATAGAGCAGCAAAGTCAAGTAAGGACATTTTCATGTGAACCTTGTCCACCATTTCTGTAAAGCAGATCTCACATTTTTGTCACACACACAGACATTTTCATTTCTCTTCAGGATATAAAGATATTTTTGAAGAAATAGAAACTCAGCTTCATTTTCTCAGCCAGAGAAAATCATACTTGATCTTGGGGATCAGTGACAAAGATGGTGCCTCTCTTCCCAGAGAAGACTCTCCTCACTAAGGAGCCTCCAGGTTGTGTGATTCCCATGTGTTTATGCTGAAGTAAACAGTCTGTAGGAAAGTTATTCTACACGTCACATCAGCTGGAAGTACTGGCATATCT
Source organism: Solenodon paradoxus (assembly GCA_004363575.1). NCBI lineage: Eukaryota > Metazoa > Chordata > Mammalia > Eulipotyphla > Solenodontidae > Solenodon > Solenodon paradoxus. The sequence continues at coordinate 173,815 of RJWH01002128.1, forward strand.
CCCATCCCACATCTTAGTTGTGGGCATTCCCCCGCACACCTAAGAGAGTGTAACTTACCATTTGCATCTTGACTGACTTATTTAACAGGAGTAAGAGCTCATGTCTCAAGTACGGACTGGACATCAGGATGTGACCATCAGCTGGTGAGCGGACTGACATAGTGAGGTACAGTCATCTACTGAACCAGTAACAACACAAGAGCAAACTGTTGTACTTTCAACAACATGGGTAAATCCCCAAATAATTGGGCGGAGTGAAAGAAACCAGACAAAAGAGAGTATATATTTCTATAACAAACAATGCACAACATCTCCAGAGATAGGAAGCAGATCAGTGGCTACCCGGAGATGGGGGTGGGTAGATTATAAAGTGACATGAGAAAACTTTGAAGTGTGATGGATATATTCATTATCTTAATTGTGGTAACGATTGCATGGGCACGTATGTATGTCCAAGCTCATCAAATTGTACACTTTAAACATATGTTGTTTATTGTATGTCAATTACACCTACATGAAGATGTATAAGCAAAACGTATCTTAACTAGGACAATTCGCAATAATTTTTAATGGGATAGGAAATGACTACAAAATTATTTTGTAACATAGTTCTTATAGAAACGTCTTTATAAAGAATATTCGACTTGCCACGCACTGATGTCTTCATGGTTGAGTCGGCCACACACAGTCCATGTACCTCCCAAGGACCCGGGTTCACAGCCTGCAATGGGTGGAGGCGGGAACAGCCAAATGAACAACTAAATTAAATAGATAAGATGGTTCTTCCTCTCTTCCTCCCTGCCTGCATCTACTCACCTTCATTCCTGCCTGCACCTTTCCTTAAAAAAAAAGAAAAGAGTATTGAACTTAAAGAACAGTTTTGTGATTTTATCATGCAAAAAGATAGCTTTCCAATTCTGCTAATATTTTTGGACATGACAAGTTGTTCTCAGAGATATAATAATTTCCAGTGACAATTTTTGAAGACCCAAACAAGAAATGTGTCATCTAACCTTTCGTGGTTAAAGGGGATATTTTAACACTGAGTATGTCAATGTATATCTTTTTGGTTTTGTTTTTAAAGGAAAGGTGCAGACAGAAATGAAAGTAAGTAGGTGGGGGAGGCAGAAAGAGGGAGGAGGAAGAAGCATTTTATTTTATTTTTATTTAGTTGTTCACACTGGTTGTTTCTTCCCAGCACCTGGGACTTGAACCCAGGAGTGTGTGGTTTGGCTGCTTCGGAGGAGGTGATTGACCAACCACGGCTCCATCAGGGCATACTGATAGAAAATTGTAAAATCCTATTGCTACGGAGTTAAGTAAGCTGCCTGAAGATTTCAAAGCAACAGTTTCGATGATTCTCACCGAAATCAGGATCAACAAAATAAGATCTACAAAAAAGTCAGAAAAGCACAATGATGGCATTAGAAAACCCAGCAGTGAGCTCCTCGGGAGACAGCAAGAAGCTTCCAGTTGAGTCCGTGAGCTAGAAGAAAGGGCGTGGGAGGCACTCAAGGGGCCCAGCAGTGAGACCAGTGAAAAGAAGTGAAGATGGCCCAAGCTACTTCGAGAGAACATCAAGAGGACCAACATTCTCATCAGAGGGGTTCCGTTTTCGATGGGACATTCTGATTCATGCTTCTTATTCAGCCAACATAACCATGCATTTTAAGTGTCTATTTGCTTCTTCTTGTCAGAAACAGAGGCACGTAGTGCCACGCTTCTGTGACAAGATGAACAACACAGCAAGGGCTAGATCTTCTTGCTACTTAGGTGAAATCACAGAAGACACACTATCGCACTAAGAATTCCTTTAAAAATAACCAGATTGTGTTAACACACAAGCAATGGAACTGTGGTAGGCCGTTTCTGTTTGAGAAGAGAGCGGCAGGAGACAGACGGAGGGCCATCCAAGCCTGCCTGCAGTGCTAGGACAGCGACCGGATGACGCCCACTTCGTGATTTCTGCGTTCACTGCGTTCCATGGTTTTTAGCTTTGAAGCAATCCACTTGTACTTGCAAAGCTTGTTTGAGTTTTGAGCATTGGACACCAATTCTGAAATTACTTGGAAGCAAAGGGAGTCTATTGCAAGGAGACCAGGGGACATCAGGGAATTTGAACAATTGTACTTTGAAAAGGACAGGCCTGGGGCTCTAGAGGCCAGCACACCTGGGAGCCTTCTCTTTACTGCACCCCAGTCTCTGTTTCTTTCTGTCTCTTCAGAATTTCAGTGTCCTGTGTGAGAGAATGTGACAGCTTTGCCTGGGCTCAGGCGTCTTCTTATGGACCAGTCTGCAAGTGGCGGACATCAGAACTTTTATGTTGATATCGGAACTTTTAACCCCTAAAATGCTTCAGCCTATGTGTCTTAAGAGCAAAGATATCCTCTGATGTGATGACAACACAATAGTCAAATTCAAGACATTTACACTTATTTATAAATGAGAATTATATCAAAAATACAATCTATATTCAAATTTCACCTGTTTTCCCATTAATGCTGTTTGATGCAATATTATATACTTTCTTATCCCAGATCCATCCAGAATCCTATCTTGCATCTAGTTGTCATTTTATTTTGTTTTCTTTAATTTGGAACACTCCCCCAACTTTTCTTTGTTTTCATAATATTGAAAATTTTGATGAGTACAGGTTCATTGATTTATAGAAGGCTTCTCCATTTGAGTTTGCTCGTTTGACTATAATTAGGTTAGCTTTTTTGGGCAGAAACACTGCATAACTGACTGATGTTTTATCCTCTTAGTACTTCACAGAGCAGGCATGTGATCACATTGTGCCATTTGCGGCGCCAATGGTGAAAGTGGAATTTGTCAAGTGTCTCCCATATCCTGGTCATTTTTGAGTGAGTGCCAGATGTTTTGTGTAAAATATTTAGCGATCGTTTGAGGTCTACAGGATGAGCTTTTTCCCAGAGAACTTTTTTGTGGGCTTTGCCAGGAAATCCTGATTTAAGAAAATCTGTCATAGCATCCGATCGTACACTGAAAAGTGTGGTCATGGAATGGATGTGCTATTTTTAGTTCTCGTTCAGATGTTGCAAGTGGGAATGTTTGCAGGGCCAATCCAGAATGGACAAAATGAGATTTCCCACGAAGCATGTGGAATCTTTCAGTTCTTCCCTTCGATCACTCTCCAAGAATGTAGGTGGCCACTAAGGACAAGAAAAGAACAGAAGGTCGGGAGTGTCCAAGAGTTTCAAGTCGAAAAGAATGGGCCAAAAACGTCCTTTGTACTTTTGCAATTTACTTTTACTTTTGGTTTCAGTTAAATGCTAGACCAATACCTTCTTTACCCAAATTGACTATTTTAATTCAGAAATGGTAAGAACCCACACTTTTGGGTTTAAATAATTAACGAAAGTATTACAAAATAAAGTTATAGATTAGACGGTCTTGCCTATAAATCAAAAACATTAATTCTATGACTTTAAAATCTGTAGAGACACAGTCATTCGTCAGAGCACTGCTACGCAGTGTCAGAAGCTGGGGTCCCGACACGCACATGGCCGCAGCAGATGCCCTGCCATCTGGGGTCGCCACAGTTCAGCGCCCTGGAGCCCGTGGCTCACTTCGGGTGCTCCGTTACATTCTCTGTGAGGAAGCAGCTGACTCACACTGTTCCTTTGTAAACCTTGCTCTGTAGATGACGTTGAACTCAGTCGAGTGGGTGTCTGAGGCCTGTTTGCCGGCATCTCAGCGACCCTGAGGGGAAGTTGCTTCCGTGTTAACCCACAGCCTTGTTCTGGGTCCTGCTAGCCGACCAGACCAGTCCCTTTGCTGGGAAAGGTTCGATGCACTGACTCAGGTGTCCTCTTCCCCGGGAGAGTTCGGTGAAGTCTTCAGCAAGTATCAAATCTTCTGGCAGCTGATTCACAGCATCTGAACACCGATTCAGTCCTCCTGAGCCAGACCCCCTCACGTGGGCTCTCGGGAGACTCGGGTAATACAACCCACAGCCACAGTATTTCTGAGCACCGTGGAGCACGCTGCTAGACCTCATTAAGTATAGTTATGCAAAAATGCTAGTTTTTGATATTTAAACAGTATAATCGGAATTTTACAAGAAGTCTTTCAATTTTTGCCTCCAGATGGAATACTTGATGGTCACCACCTAATTACCACTCAGGTTGCCACTCAGTTCTCTCTGCCGGATGTGGACAAGCCTGGGCCGGTGTCCCTGGCTCATCTGGATGTGAGCTGTGGGCATGTTTTGATCCGCAGCAAACAGACGGAAGTTCGAGGTACGGTTTCTGGTCTACAGTGTACAGTCTTGTAACGTCAGCGTCGTGTCCACCCTTGCACAGGTCTGGAAACAAGAGAAATGTTTGCTGAAGGAATGACTGAGGACAAAGGGGTTTACTAGTGATCTCTGACAAATTCCAAACTATTGTCGAGGCACAAATTATGTTTCTTTTTAAAAGACTTATATTCTCCCCCCGACAGCAATTTCAGACGTGTGCTCGACTTTGCTTAATATGGAAACTCTTGAGGGTTGGAGAGTCTCTTTAAAAGACGATATTCTGCATTGAGTTCTCTTAATGCACATGAGATCGTTTTAAAAGAACATGAGTTTTTGTCAATAAGCAAAATGTCAGAACTGATCAGTCCATATTATACTCACTGTGAGGTTTTTCCACCCTGTCATTTATTGGGATTTATCATCGATGCGTTATCGACTTGAAGCTCGTAAACTACCTTTTAGTAAAATTACATTTGCAACCAAAGCAAGTTATGGGACATAAAAGCACTGTAGGAATGCTCTCTATTTTGTATCACACTAAAATGGATCAATTAAAGCCAATAACTCTTATTTTAATGGGAAACTTTATTACTTCGCTCACCTGTATTATTTAATACTATTTCAGCATTTGCTCTGACAAATAACTGAAAATGAATTCACGACTATTCTTGAACTCTGGCTATCTCCTACATTTCTGCTGTTTTCATATAATTTCGTAAAATTGTATTACGCCATCTGCCAAAGCAACTCAGATACGATTTGGTTATGGTCGTGTTACCTAGAAGTCAGACACATTGTGGGCGTTTGACCCAGCGGCCCGGACTCTGCTCTGCGCGGTGCAGCAGGGGCTGAAGAACACGGCGGGGCGGGCCCTCCTGGAGTCCCTGCACTTGGCGTTGATGGCGCACCTTTCCCCGTCCTGCGCTTTGGGACTGAGAGATCGACAGGGATTTCTAGGCTCAGCTTGCAGCTCCTCGTTCACTGGGTGCCATTGACCTTTTCTGTAACATTGAGAATCTATTCCAGGTCAAAATAAAATAGCAAACCATCCTTTATGAGCAAACCCAGAATGGGGATAAGTTCAGAGGTTTTCTTTTCTTTTCCCTTTCTTTCTTCCTTCCTTCCTTTCTTTGTCTTTCTTTCTCTTTCCTTTCTCTCTTTCTTTCTTTCTCTCTTTCTCTCTTTCTTTTTCTTTCTTTCTTTCTTTATTTCTCTTTTTAAATAGAGAGGACAGGTAGGAATGAAGGCGAGTAGACAGGCAAGCAGGAGAGGAAGAAGAAGCATTTTATTCATTTTATTTAGTTGTTCATCTGGGTTGCTCACCCTGATCTGGGATGTGAACCCTGGTCCTTGGGATGGATGCGAACTGCACAGGCCGAGACAGAGGACCTAATCGCTACTCTCCCAGGTGCACCCAGCTCAGAACTTTTCAACCTTGTGTGAGTTTGCACATTCTACTACATTGGGGAGTTTTAAAAATGAAAAATGATGCCTGGATTCCACCCCAGACCAGCTAAATCACAATTTATATTCACTGAAAAGAGAGCTGTTTAAAAAAGTACTTTCGACGCATCTCAAAATAAACATAATGGAGTTGATGGAGTCTGCTAATGGAAGACTTTATCGATTTGTTTCCAGGAAATGCAATTCAGGGCAGCAGCCACGTCTGTCTCTTCATCCCTGTGTTCGTTCCCAGATACAGACACAGCGCCTGACACACAGCCTGTGTGCTGAGTGAGTGAGTGACGGAGGCCAAGGCCAAACCCTGCCCTCCCCAGAGCAGAGACGCAGACCACACACCCCTGGGCTCGAGTCCTGGGTCCGGGGACGAAGCAACCAGTGTGAACAACTAAGTGAAAGTAAAGTAAAGATGCTTCTTCATCTCTCTTCCTGCCTGTCTGCCTGCGCCCCATCATTCCTGCTGTTTCAAATAATTAATTAAATTAAGTATAGGTTCCCCATTCTTCATGTATGTGTCAGTACACCTTGTCCTCCACTGAATCAGCAGGTCCTCTTCACATGATTCTTGCTTTAAGAACTTAAATAAACATTATTGGCATAGTGACTAGTACTTAATGCATGAATTATATTGAAATTATTGTAACACAGTAATCACAAGAAATACAAGAATATTTTATAATTTATAATAGCAATGTCATTTATGCATATTTCACTTATCTGTGATTTTTGTGAGGAAACACTTCAGCAGGCACCACACAATGAGTGAAAAGCATTTGAAATAACACATTTGTGTATTTATAATTTCTGTGAATCATTTGTTTTAAAAGCGCCATCATTGCAATTCTTCTGAAACAAAGGATCTACGATTTTGAAACTATAAGCAGATGTACATGAGCTATTCCAGGGATCTTTTATTGCCCGTAATAATGGAAAACTGGAAATCTAAATCTTGAGAAAATTTCAAATGCTAAATCATCATTGTAATTAGGGGCAATTTTGCTTGTGTGGGAAAACTCCGAGCATGCGAACTTACTGCGTACTACAAAAACAAAAACAAAAACACATAAAAGGAATCACGTTACACACACATCAGCAAACTGTTCTCTCGACATTCTGGGAAGACAACAATATTCTAGTGTCATGTAAACTGCTATTTCATTTCTTTTTTATTTATGAGGCGCTAGCTCTGTGATTAAGGAAACCTTGTGTGAAACACGTGAATGTGTCACTTTTGATGTACCCTGCTCAAGTCCTGTTTGAGCTCAGTAGGACCAGGAAAAGTAGCTCCAGGGAACGTCTGAAATCCCAGCTGATGCCAGAGCTCTCTTACTGGTATTGCAGAATCATCAGTTCTGGGAGCTTCCTATCTCCCAGCGCACTTAAGAGACCAGGCTGCAGCTGATGTCATTGCCCAGCTCAGTGGGAGGCAGAGTGTGTGTGGCGGGGCCAGCCTGCTGGTGGGACTCCTGGCCCCACTCTGCCTCCTGATGTGACATGGGGACAGTCACTTTATCTTGGTGGTTGTCGTCCCCGTACAAAGGGGTGACAACAGTGCTGGCTGTGCAGTGGGCACCGGGCTGCAAGACCAACAACACTGTGGGAGCCGGCGCCCAGTCTCACCCCTAAGCTGTCCTCTGAGCACTCGGTGAAGCCTCACGTGCTCTCGGCCCAGTGTGTTCCGGTCGCTTGGCCCCCAGGGGTCCTAGAGCGGGGGCCAGGACACACGGCCCCCTGGCTGGGCCTTGCACTGCTCCTTATGGGCAGACCCCTGCAATGTGTGCCCGTGTGCCCGGCTGCTGCCCCCGATAGCACAGGGGCACCGCGCCACCGTCTCCCACTACAGTGGGCCGAGTTCTGGCGTAATATTTCACTTGGAAGGAGAAAAGGCATCAAAGGGATCTGATCACGTGTGAAAAGCACAAATGCCCACAGCCAGGGTCTAAGGCCATGTGTGCACCGTTTCCCTGAGAAGGCTGACGGTCACAATCGCTCTGCCGATGACAGCATGACAGGGTGACAGCAGGCATGTCCTTGGCCAGCGTACCCCAGAGCGCAGGTGTGTCTCTTATAACTTGTCAGAATCTTCAGATCGTGCAAGTGACCTCACCCGACACGTCAGAATGCTGACACTGGATGATCTGGCTTTAACGGTCTTGCTTCCCGAAAACTGGGTACCGACGCACTGGCCTCCTCTCGTCATTGTGACACATTGTCACACGTGTAGTCACCTGCAAGCAGCACACATTATCTTACGGTTCCGGAGGTCGAAGGGAGAATTAGTCTCCTCTGGCAAGAATCAAGGTGTCAGCAGGATTGCGTCCCTTCTGGAAGTTCTAGGGCGACTGATTTCCTTGCTTTTTCCAGGTTCTCGAGCTCCGACTTTCCTGGCCTTGTGGCCTGCACTGCACACCCTCTCCCTCCAGGGCCCGTCTCTCGGGGGCAGGCGCTGAGCACCTGCTTCTCTGTGTGTGAGCTTTGTGACTCCCCGGCCCAGCTGGGTGCTCTGGGCAGTGTCCGCGCTCAAGAACCTCAGCTCCGTCACGCGGCAGCCCCTTGCCACACAAGGCCACGTTTTCATGGGCTGTGGGGACTAGGACATGGACATGTGTGGAATCATCATCTGCGTCCAGCGTTCCTTCTAGGGGGGACAGGTGTGGAGGTTAAATTCGAACAGCCAACCACGTCCCGAGACTGAAGTTCACTTTGTTAAGTGAATCAGAGAAAGAACTGTGGACTGCTTTTCTCAGAGACTAATTAATGAGGCTCTGATACTCTTTCTAGAGAACCCAGTATGCTTTTTAATATTCCTTTATGACTGAATATTTTCTGGTCTCATCATGCGAAAAATTCAGCTATGCTTCTCTTAGGTGAAGTTACGTTTATCTGGGACTGTGTGAAAGTTGATTTTCACAAGTTTAATTTTACATTATGTTGAAAGACTGACTAAAGGAATCCTACATGGTTTCTTTTCTTTCTTTAAAGATGAGATTGGAAGAAAGGGAGAAGAGGAAGAAAGATTTTTGTTTATTTGGCCCCCTGCCCCCACCCTACCCTGGCCCCGGGTCTCGGACTGGGGTCCTTGGCCTTTACAGGGTCCACATCCCGCCCTCTCAGCCACCTGAGCCAGAGGGTGTGCCCCGGCAGAGCTATGTTTAAAAGGCGCACTTCAGCTGGAATTCCCTTACATGTGCACAGAGGTGCCAATGGAGTCACACAGCTAATGCCTCTGTCCACAGGACACAGGGAACGCTGGTCTGGTGTGGCCAGCAAAGGTAGTAGTTCTTATTTAGTGTTTTTCTTGTGTAAAAATTAGCATTCAGCAGACACACACAGCACACTAAATGGTCATGGACAGCCTAGGAGGCCGAGCCGGTCTACGACATAGCATTGCCTAACTCCTAGACCTCATGGAAATTAGCCCTGGACGTTTTATTCTTTTGGTGTCTGAGGTTAAGAATGTTCTAGACAGCAGCTAAGAGTCGGCTGGTGTCACAACATTGACTCATCAGTGTCAGCACGACGATGCTGCGTCCTGGAGACGTTACCCCCGAGCCAGCGGGGGGAGGCCTGTGCTGCCCTCCTCTGAGGTCACCGGTGTCTTTGACATTATTCTCTGAGGGTCAGCTGTCAGGAACTTAAGCTTATGGGACAGTCATTCAGTTCTACTAGTTTGCGTTCAATGTCATTCGCACTTTCGGACAGACTTTTAAAAACAAGATCCCTAGAAATACTTCTGTGAAGATACATCACTGAGCTCTCGCAGCGAAGTTGGTTCAGTTCTGCGCTGAGCAAAATGACATGGGTCCCAGTCATTTTGGGGAGTTTCTCAGGTCCAAGGACTCCACCTAGGACTCCACGAAAGAGGTGAGTCTCTGCTCTCTGCTGAGGGAGCAACCTGGTTACAATTCCAGGAGCCCGAGGCACCGCTGGAGGCGGGACGACTGGGATTTCCGGGCAAGATGGCAGCCGGGTCCCACTTGGGCTTGGACACTAGTGCTTGGGAGACTCGTTTGTTGTCCTCTGCATTATGTTTAGAGACAGAGAAACGACTGTGAAACAGAAGAAAAGGAGCTATACCACGGCACTGTCTGAATTCCGCTCACAGCATTCAGGACGCCTTTCACCCCACACAGCGTGACCCCATTATTGAGTGGGCCCAGCAGAGCACAGCTCGGTAGGGCAACTCTGTGGACTTGTTTCTCTTTGCTTCTGGAAGGAAACCTTGGGCAGTTTCCCTAACTTTTGTGGTCAGTCTTAATGAAGCCTCCGGTCTAATAATCGAGTTGAATGTAGTCCAATAATCGAAGCTCCAGACACTCATCCATCTGGAAGCTTCTCCCCTTCCTCCCCTGGGAGAGCTTCCAGTTTGGGGGTCTGTGGTGGGTGACGGAGGGCTGGGGTGGTGTGGTGGGCTCTTCCGCTCCTCTCCCAGTCTCCCCATCGTGTGTGGGATGCTTTCTGACCCTGGGGAGCCATGCCCAGGGCCCTCCGGACGGTGGGTGTAAGGCCTCGGTTCTTCTCCGAGAGAACTTTGGGGGGAGTTGGCTGCAGCGACTCTGAAGCCACATAAAGCAGCGTGTCCTGACCTTGTGGCCCGTGGGAGACGGGCTCGGCGCTGTGTCTCGCCAGCCTGCTGGGGCCCCGGCCAGCTGTGCGTGACTGTCCCTTCAGCCGTGGGACGCCCCAACGTCAGTGGGGTCGGCGTGCACGTGGGAAGTGGGAGGCCCAGCCCGCAATGTCCTGAGGGTGTCTGATGCTCCTGTCACTTGTGGTCTAGATGTCCATGCTTCTTGCTTGTGGGGCTGTGTCCGAGCCTGCAGTGACCCTTTCAACAGCAACAGCAATAGACTCCAAGCCCAGACTTGGACGCAGGTCCCACTCCTCAGCGGTCTTCTGGAAGCCTCTTGCCCCAGTGGAAGTGCACAGCGCTCCAGGAACCCCCTAACAAGCCCCCACTGGCCTTCCGCTGCCTCAGAGGGCGAGGGCGGCAGCCCCTGCCGAGGCCCTGTCCCCACTCCTGCGGCCTCTGCTCAGCCCGGGGCTCCAAGCCAGCATGCTGGTCACCACCCGCTGCACGTCCTCGCTCAGAGGACAGAAGCCAGGCCAGCTGGTCGTGGTTCACTGTAAGCCTGTCCCATGAGCAACTGGGAAAACAGAGTTCTGGCTAACTTAGCACATAAAAGCGCTTTTGAAAGAAAATGAAGTGTTTTAAAGGAAAGGTGCAGAAAGGAGTAAAGATGGGCAGGGAGGCAGGCAGAGAGAGGAGGGAGAAGCACTTGATTTTATTTTCACTTAGTTGCTCACACTGGTTGATTCTCCCCCGGGCAGAGGACTCGAACCCAGGGGTGTGTGACCTGCATCCCTCGGAGGCGACTGACCCACCGCTGCTCCACCACGGTGCATCGAGAAATATCATGTTAGAGGTGATTTAGTGACAGCATCTGACATCGTCCCAAAACACGTGAGCGGCGCTAGAACATCAGGAAAAAGCACACCAGGGGAAAGCCACGGGGACCGGGCTGACAAACTATCCAGTTAAGTCAAGGCGCCAAGAGGTGCTGGGCCTGCGGGAGGCCACTGTTCGTGACTGAAACCCACATGAGACGTGGAGGCGAGTTCAGTCGCTGCTGCCTGCAAATCAAGGGGTAGAGACACAGGGTGGCCACGAGAAGGAGTGTGACGCCCAGCGAATGCCAGCATATCTGGTGACCCTTCCTGTTTATTCATTCAGCTGATGCCCGGATACCGGGGATTCGAGCACACAGCACACGGACTCGTCAGCAGCGGTGACACCACATGGCGGGACTCAAACGGAGGCGAGACCACCGCCAGCAACCGACCGCAGGCCCTGGATCTGAGCAGGCCACTCCCCTCCTAGGCGGATGACATGGCTGTCCCAGGAACAAGGCCCAGACCCCGCCAGCTGTCTCATGGCGTCGCTGTGCCTGCTGGCCTCTGGGAGAGCCGTGGCACTGTCCAGACAGCCATGCTCGGCCGCATACGCGTGAGCATCCTTTCTGCGGACGGTGCAGTGTTCGGGCTGTGTTCTTGGGGTAACTGAGCTGACAACAGTGACTGAACCCTTAGCTGTGCGAGACCAAAGGGCCAGTGGGACGTCCCACGTGGAGACCCGGGGGTGGGCCCCCTTCTGCAGAGGAACTTCTGGAGCATCGTCTCTGTGAACGTCCCGGCCGGAGAGGGGTTGTCTGCCCCCCGGCCGGCACATCACGCCCAACAGGGACCTGCAGTGGCGGACAGAAGCACCTACAGACGAGGAGGAGGACGGTGTTGATGATGTCCCCGTAAGTCCCTGCAGGCTGAGCCGGGTTAAGTGCGGCTCGGTGCAAAAGTGAAAGCGTGGCGTTCTTGTTTAAAGATGAGTGAAGCTTTCAAGCCAGCGGCGGCCAAGCACGAAGGCAGCTCACATCCCCCCCCGAGGCAGTGGGATGGAGGGGCCTGCCCACAGCGGATGCCGCTTCTGACCCGAGACCTCTCCTCCTGGCTGCCTGAATGCCACAGCCTCTCTCTGTTCTTCAGGCCCCTTCGCACACGTCCTGGACTCCGGGCTTGGTCCTTGGGGTCGGAATGGCCTGAGATGCTGATGGAACACGGGAGGATTTAGGGCAGGGAACCCCGAGGGAAGGGCACCTCGTCCAGGTCTCATCCCCTGCGGCTGGGCTTCTGGAGACGGAGCAGCTTCCTATGGCAGATCCCCAGGACCTGCGCTCTGCCGCTGAAGGCGCTGCCGTGGGTCGCCACGGCCCCTGAGCTCAGGGCTGGAAGTCACCGACTCACTTATTATACACAAGTGCGAAGATCAGGCAGGGGCCAGCCTGGTGGGGAGGGGCCTGGTGCCTGCCTGTGACGCAGCCGATCACATGCAGGGACGCTCGCAGGCCTGAGCACCCCCAGGAGCCTCCACTCAGCTCTGCTCAGCTCCTGTGGGCACCGCAGACTGTGACAGGGATTGGGAACCCCTGCACCATCACTACTCCTGTCTCTAAGTCGCCCCCTCACCCCCTGTAAGTAGTGCTCAGGCCTGGAATGTCTGCTACCAGAGGCACCCCAAGGAACGTCTCCTAAGCGGGGGCACTTAGGTGAGAATCTAAGGACAAGAACTTTGCTAAGTAAGCAATGGGGTGTGTGTATGGGCACATGCACTTGAGTGTGTGTGAGTGAGTGCCTGCGTGTGTGTGGGGGAGGCTTAAGGCAAGAGGAATATCAGGTGCTAGAGCAGGGACATGAAATCAAGGCAGTAAGTCACGAAACAGTATCCGATGCGGTGCAGTCAAAGGGTGCATGTGGGGAATCCTTGGAAAAGAGGCTGGAGAGATGGGGAGGGACGGACCGTGGGTCTGTGTGTCCTGTTAAGGATCTGGCCTTTCTGCACATCAGGGGCGTACAGTGAAGGGGAAGAGACACGGTCACATTTAGCGTCCTGGTGCGGTGATGATGATGATGATGGTGGTGATAGTGATGATGATGGTGGTGGTGCTGGTGATGATGGTGATGATGATGATGGTGGTGGTGATGATGATGATGGTGGTGGTGCTGGTGATGATGGTGGTGGTGATGATGACGATGATGATGGTGATAGTGATGATGATGGTGATGATGACGATGATGGTGGTGATGGTGATGGTGGTGGTGATGATGACGATGATGATGGTGATAGTGATGATGATGGTGATGATGACGATGATGGTGGTGATGGTGATGATGCTCAGAGAATGCCAGGCCAGGGAGGCTGTGCAGAGTGGCCCGGGGCTAGAGACAGATGACAGAAGGAGCCGTGCTCACCAGCATGTGCGGCAATGCCCAGGGACCCAGAGCCACACACACTAACTGGAAACTTGCTCTCAGCTTCAGAAGGGAGCTGCTCAGAGTGGCCCTCCCAGCCACGCTGAAGTGGGCTTTGCGCAGGGTGGCAGGGAGCTCTAGTGTGTGCCAGCCACTGAGCGTCCAGGTTTGTCGTGCAAGTCTTCTGTCAGGGTGAAGACAGACGGAGGACGGATTCAGAAGATGATGAATGAGGTTTAGTGACATGTTGAATTTAAGCGGTAGTGGGAGAAAGCGGCCTTCAGGAGAAACATCTGCCCAGGGCCCTATGCTCCTGCACATGTCGAGGGCACCACGGCCCGCCGTTCAGACCGTCCTCAGGTGTCTGAAGAGGAGCGTCTCCTGGAGCAGAGAGTGGCATGACCGCCGCCGCCCGGAGAGATCTGGGTTCCAGAGGCTGGGGCCCTGTCCTGTAGGGCAGCCCCCTGCCCACACAAGGTCGTCTGTCCTCACTCTGCTGGCGAGGACGTGGGCTCCAGGAGCCAGCACCCAGGGGACATCCGGGCCTGCTGCCGCTGTGACTGATGCGCTGCCCTAACTTCTGCCGCAGCAAGCTCGTGTCTCACCAACATCCAAGTCTTGCAGCTAACTGCTGATTCGGAAGGAGGACACATCTTAGACTCCTTGCGCCTCCGATGGCTCAGGCGAGGGCCAGGGGCTGCGACCATGTGAAGTGCAAGGGCCTGGCCTGGGTGGGGGGACAAGCAAAGGGAAGCAAATAAATGCACGCGCTTCCCCCTCCTCCTTCCTTCCTTCCAAATGTGTCTTCCTCCTCTCCCCCCTTGAAAAAACGCCTCACATTCTTGGCAGTTGTGGACAGGGCTGTCTGAAGAAGGTTAAATGTAGACATTTGGAGCTGGGGGAGCAGATTTCCTAGAGCTGAGGGTGAGATGAGAAGGAAGGAATCTTGAAGTGCACGGATGTGTGTGTATCCTTCTCTTGCAGGACTATTGACATCATTAAACTAGTGCCTGCAAAAGGCTGACATTTGTCTGGCACGTTGTAAGTGTGACGTGTGCATGTAGCCAGTGTCCCCCGACCTCCTTAACTGCAGGGGATCTGTCCCAAGTCCTGCACCAGAGGGCTGGAGCCTGGAGTGCTGGGCCTCACAGAGACTGTGTTTTAAGGAAAGGTACAGGCGCTTTATTTATTTTTGAACTTAGTTGTTCATCGTGATTGTTCTCTTTGGCCCTGGAATATGAATCCGGGTCCTTGGATGTATGCGAACTACACTTGGCCAGAGGCAGAGGACCTAACCGCTACTCCACCAGCATGTGCCCATACACTATTTTTTGCCTGTTGTGTGCAGACCTATGATAGAGTTTAACATATCCATTAGGCATAGTCTTGGATGAGCAATACTAATTAATATTAAAATAATAGAAATACTGTAAGAAAATTTACATGAATGTGGTTTCTCTTTTAAAATATCTTATTGTGTTGAATATTTTCAGGCTGCAGTTACCCTGTGTAACTAAAAAAGAAAAGGGAGTCCATGGATAAGGGGGGGATGGCTAGTATACTCATAAACAATTGCTGTGTAAACATTTACTTTTTGATTATCAGGGACAATTTTGTATAATTTTTCTTTAATTATCTGACTTCTACAGATTTTAAAAGCTGCAAAAGTGGACAGAAGAAAGTCCTCTTTTGCATGTGTCTGGATATAATCGAGAGTTGGGGGGTAGTAGTCTATTGTACGCCTGTGTCATCTCCATTTATTTGATGTCTTTTCAATAATTTTAACATTTCGGATACTATACTTTTCACTTCTAGAATTTTATTTGGTTCTTTCTTTGATAATTTCTGTTCTCTCCTGAGATTACTTTTATGTACTCACTGAAAGCACACTCTGTTTTACTTCAATGAGACGAGCGTTCCAATTACTGTTTGAAACCACTGTCTGCTTTTCCCGGTATGTGAAGCATCTGGAATTGGACTCAGCTGATTTTCTTTAATCTTGAGAATGGGTTCCTCTTTCTTAGTTGTTTATTTGACAGGCAGATTTAAATGGTATCTGAGACATCATGAATCTTAAACTGTGGGAATTCTGGATCTTGTTAGATTTCTCTCATGATCATTTTGTTTCAACAGACACTATCTTGTCTGTACTTGAACTGCCAACTGTTTCAGGAGGCAGCTCCAGTCTCAGTGCGAATATTTTGTGCTTAGATGCACCGCTGAGTTAGGTTAGACTGCAGTTTCTAATGAGAACCCCCTCACTGCAGACCTGCAGTCGAGGTATGTGGTACAGGCTACCTTGGGCCCAGAATGGAGCCATGGAAACAGGGAAATACTCGTATGGCTCCTTGCCTCTCCTCCTCTGAGCCTGTCCTCTTCACCACTGTCTGCTCTGCTCAGTCTCCACTTCACAGAGGTGTTTACTCTTTGTATTATGTCCACGGTTTCCAGTTGCTTTCTGTGGGAAAGCTTCCAGTCAAGTCTTATTCTGTCACTACTGGAGATGGACATTCCTACTTAATTTTTAGCATAAAAATGCTTTATTTTAAGAATACAAAAGTATAACTTATCCAAAATCCACTGACTTTGATGGGGGAGCAAAAGCTGGCAAAATCTTTCTGGAAAGCAGTTAATATCATTATCAAAAGCTTAAAATTCTTCAGTAACTAACAGTAGGGCACTGTTAGACTGATAAATGTACTTTAGGGTACTGTTTATAAAGAATGCTAATACATAAAAATGTAAAATAGATTAAAGAATAAAAGCAAAAAATAAAACTAGCGGCGACATGATCCCAATTTTGTGGAAACGTAAACATATACAGTTGAAAAAAGACCAGAAGGAAACATTACAGATAACCCTTATTAATTATGGACAGTGAGATTATGGGTGTGGTTTGTTTTTAGTAATTTTAAATAAATTCCAAATATTATCAATGAAATAAAAATAATGGAACAAATAGCACCACTAATTTTTAGAAGCCTACAGATCTTGAAAGTGAAATACTAGAGAGTATAATTTATCTGCAATAAAAATAATTTTTATTAGCTTCATTTTATAGAACAGGAATTAACAGGAATTATTAATATATGTACTCTACTCAAAAGTTGAGAAAGGAGTAGACAAATATTCTTAGTTTTTTAAAAATTATTTGAAACCCACATTAAAAAAAAAAACAATTAAGAATGGATAACTAAGGAAAAAGTCCTAAGCTCTTAATTATCTTTATTTCAATTTCTTACCTTCTCCCAAGTACAATTGCAGACTAAAGGAGCATTCTTTAAATGGGAAAAACTAACAGTAGTGCATTTAGTTTTCTATTTTGGTCATGGATTGATGAAGTTCTGTGGGCTGAATCAAAGTTAGAAGGCCATGGGTTAGATAGGTCTCCGATCTCTCTCCACACTATGACGATGGTTTTCTACTCATTTTTAGGGCCTGAGATGCAGACATGATCAGTGTCCTGTCATAAATCACTAACTGTATTTGCTTACTGAGTTCTGGTGGCCCTCAAATTTCTGTTGACTTGAAATGCAGAAGTTCTGCTGGTGAACTCAGTGAATTCCTCATAGAATGGGTGAGGAATCGTGTAATGAAGTTGCTCGTGAAGCAGCAGGTATTCTGTAATTCTAGTGTTTAAATGCAAATGTAAGTTTTTCTTTATATTTTTGATGATTTAATGCTACTGTCTGATAGTTGGAATTTTCTAATGGATTTAAATATTTCTTAAATGACTCAAATATAGTCATATACCTGGAGATGGAAAAGAATATATGTAAAAAGCAGTTCTACTTGAAGATTGTTTGCTGCTGGTGTCTTCCCATGAATCTTTTGTGGTTTTAAGAGGAAGAGATGATTAATTATTGGCTATTTATTAGGTGGTGGAAATCTGCTCTTTTGAAATCGTTTTATGATGTTGAGTCAGGAATGTTTTAGGAAGCAACAACTCAAAAGACAGAATATGATGCTTTTTCAATAACCAGCTTACCTATAGGGAACTTTAATTACTAAACACTGTATTGACATATTCTGGGCAGAAAAATAAGTTACATTGCCTCTATCCATGAAGACTGAAGCATGAGTTATTATGAAGAGTAAAGTTCTGCAGTTTTCGAATCTCTTCTAAATAGTTTTCTATGAAGCTTTTCCTATCAAGAGTCTTTGCTGGAATGCATTGTACATAATTTTGTTAATTTTTGATGACTTTATAGAGTTATAATTTATACCTAATAAAACTCACCTTTGAAAAGTGTAGTTTTATACTGGGTTTTCTAGTCTATTCACAGAATCACACAACTATGACCATTATTTATTTTAGAATATTTTCATTACTCAAAAAATTAATTCTGTACCCATTACTCTGTCCTGTAGCTACCACTAATTTACTGTCTTTGGGATTTGCCTATTCTGAACATTTCATATAAATAGATCATAAGTTATTATGAGGTATCAGTCATAATCCCAGAATCCTATAGGTCAAATGTCTAAAGTAGGAACACTGAAAGCCTGAAATCCTGAAGACCACTGTGTGAAAGATTGAAATTACAAGCAGAGAGTGCTGGAGAATACCCCAAATTCTCTGACAGACACTTCGTCACCCCTTGAAAAGGACAAGTTCTCTGGGAGAGAGACATCTGAGAAGAGAAACACAGATGTGTAATTTGGAGAGTGCCAAGGATCTGTGGATCGTGTAAGTAGTACGGAGGTGGCTTCCATTGAAAGTCTGGTAACTGGTTCTCCAACTGAAATGATGTTCAGTTTCTGTGGCACCAATGACTGTGAGGTCACCTCCCACATGAGGCTCCTCATAGCCTCTCCTGTGGAACAGCTAATGACGGAATCATCAAGACTGTTGCCTTGAAATCTTCAGGTAGTTTACTTAATTCTGTTGTATTAGGGATTTTTTTCTGGGGTTTTGTTTTCATTAATCAATTTGGGGTAAATTCGTTTTTCTTTTGGCAGCATGTCTTCATTTATATGGATTAGACTAAAAGACTTTCATTCCCTATTTTTATGTCATAGTCTTGTTTAGGACTTCAGGCTGTAGAGTACACACCTGGGCCAAGAGCTCCAGCTGCTGTGACCTGGTCATATTAGACTACAGGCCAGCAGGTGGGCCAGCAGCCAGCCCCAGGCAGGGGAGGGACAGTTGTTTCCGCACTGTCTCTTGTGATCCTGAGAGAGCAGTTACAAAAAGCTGGAAGTTCCACAAACTGAACTTTTTAGGAAAGCACTCAGTGGCTTATGCCAGTCTTGTAAGTTCTGGTTGCCTGCTGCTCTACTGCTTTGGTAGCCATAACCCTATTCCAACATGGCCCCCAGAGCCAATCCTAGCTCTGATATGGTGTCTGCCAAAGCTGGTGCCACAGATCAAAGAGAGTGGGAAGACACCCAGCAGGATCTCTGTCACTGGAAGGCTATCCTTTTTTATTCTTCCTTAAGTTTTTTGTTCAACAAATGAAAATCCTTTAGTTAGACCTGTGTACACGTCATCATCAGTTTCCTCTGCTCACTTTCTCTCGTTCTCTGTTCTCCTAAGGAAATTCCGTCTGTTTTCCAACTTCATTGCTGACTGTTCTGGGTCTTTTGCCTCTCCGTCTAAACGTAGAATTAGTTTGTTAATATCTACAAAATAACTTTTTGAGATTTGATTTGAATTGCATTTAACATGTAGATCAAGTTACTAGGAAGTGACATCTTGACAATATTGAGTCTTCTTATTCATGAACATCGAATGTCCCTCCATTATTTAGTTCCTTGACTTTATTCATTAAATTTTGAAATTTTATTTATATAGATCTTATACATATTTTATTAGATTCGTACCTAAGTATTTCATTTCTTTAGTGCTAATGTAATCAGTATTGTATTTTTAATTTCAAATTTCACCTTTTATTTTTCATGGAAAGGTAGGAATGAAGGTCAGTAGGCAGGCAGGCAGGAAGAGAGAGGAGGGAGAAAAATTTATTTAGTTGTTCATCTTGGTTTCTCCCCCTGGCTCTAGGTCTTGAACCTGGGTCCTTGGGATGTATGTGGACTACATCTCGTGGTCTTATCTACCAGGCCACCATGCCATGCCAAATTTCATTTGCTGATTATTAGGAAAGTGATTAGCTTTTGTATATTAACCTTGTACTGCCCTGCAACCTTATTAAATTGCTTATTAGGTCCAGGAGTTCTTTTTCTTTAATCCTTTTGGGTCTTCTAATAGACAATCATGTCATCTGTAAACAAAGATAGTTTTATTCTGCCCATACCATTCTGTATACTTTTTATTTTCTATTCTTATTTTACTGTATTAACTAGATATAATGTGAAAAAGGAATGGTGAGCAAACATCCTTGCCTTGCACCTGATTCTGGTGAACCTTTATAGTTACTCACCATAAAATTAGCTGTAGGTGGTTTTTTATTTTTTACTTCTTGTCTTTTTTAAAGATTTTTCTTTTTTGGTGAGGAATTCCTGTTTCTGGCTTGTTGAGAGTTTTTCAATTACGAATGGATGTTGTATTTTGTCAAATACTTTTCTTGCTTCTATTGATATGATCATGAGCTTTTTTGATTACATTAATTTTTCAGCTTGTTGTTGTGGTGTATTATATTGATTGATTGTCAAATGTTAAACCAGCCTTACATAGCTGGGATAAATCTCATTTAGTCATGGTATATAATTCTTTTTACACATTATTGGATCCAATTTGCTAATATTTTGTTGAGTTTTATAATTATGTTCATGAGACATATTGGTTTGTAGTTTTCTTTGAGTATCTGTCTTATTTTGGTATTAGAGTAATGCTGGCTCCTTAGACTAAGAGGTATTCTGTTTGTTGCTATTCTTTGAAAGCAATTGTAGAGAACCGGTAGTTTGCTCTCCATTGTTTCATGGAATTCACCAGTGAATCCCTCTGGGTCTGGTGATGTCTGTTCTGGAAAGTTATTATTGATTCCATTTCTTTAATCGATGAAAGTCTCTTTAGGTTGTCTATTTCGCCTTCACTTTTAAGAACAAGTGTTTTGTTTTCTGGATATAGAATTCTGTAAAGCAGACTTTTTCTTTTCTATTCTTTTGAATATGTCTTCCATTGCCTTCTGGCCTCCATTATTTCTGATGGGAAGTGAACTTCATCTAACTGAGGAGTCCTTGTACGGCATGAGCTGTTTGCCTTGCTGCTCCATCCTCTTTTTGATGGGTTGAATATGATGGATGTAGTTGGGGTTTATCCCACATGAAGCTCACCGAGCTGCTTGGATGTAAAGATTAACACTTTTCCTTAAATTGAAAATGTTTTCAACTCTGGCTTCTTTAAATGTTCCTTCTTCCCATTGTTTCTTTTCCTTCTGGGATTCCCATTATGTGTCTGTTGGTACATGTATAATACCCCGCAGTCTCTGAGATGCTTTTCACTTTTCTTTACTCATTTTTCTGTTTCTCAGAGGACGGTCTCAACTGACAACTTCAATTTCATGGGTTCTTTGTTCTACCAGCTCAAAGCTGGTGTTGAGATCCTGTAATGAATTTTTCATTTTGATTACTGTACTTTTCAACACGAGAATTTCTTTGCTATGACTCCTATCTATTGCTTTTTACCATTGGTGAGTCATCATTCTCATAAATGAATTCTTTAGACATGACTTCCTTTAGTTCTTTGACATTTATAATAGCTGATTAATGTCTGTCTAATAAGTTCAATATTTGAACTTCCTCAGGAACAGTTTCTACTGCTTTTTTTAAAATTCCGCATGATCCATACTTAGCTATTTTTTTGCATATCTTAAATTTTTTGGTTGCAATTTGGACACTTAGAATAATTAAAACGTGTCTCTGGACATCAGACTCTTGCAGTCAGGGCTTTTGTTGCTGTGTGCTGTGGTTGCTCATTGTTTATTGGCCTTGCTGAACGAATTCTGCAGTCTGTTGCTTGTTTTGTGCTGCCACTGAAGTCTCTGCTCAGTTAGTGGTCAGCTAATGATTAGACACCAAATGCCCTAAACCAGTAACTCCCCCACCCTCTACTGAGGGGCAAGCCTCACACTTTCAGCAGCTTAGAACTCAAACTCACTTCTATTCCTGTTTAGATTCTCATGGTCGGCCAGAGATGAGAGAAGTAGTTCTCTCAGGTCTTTCCTGGTCATGGCAGGCATGCAGCCCTACAAAGCACCCTCCACGTTCCCAGGAATTTGTTGAAGCTTTTCACACCCGCTGTGAACATTCATGCCCCAGCTTCCCTTTCAGGTGTTTGGCCCAGCCTCCTGTCTGCCCTAGTTGGTACTGCCATGGCAGATTCCTGTGACATTAAGCAACTGCGGGCGCATTTTCTTTTTAACAAATGCCCCACGTTAGGACTTTTCTCACTAACCACACTCTGAGTCAGGGTCAAATAAAGATTAAAGATAGTATCCATCAGTGAGCTCTTCTGGGGCGCTGTCAGTCAGGTGGCACTTTCCTGGGTGGGTTTTTCAGGGAGCTCAAAGTCTGCTTTGTGCCTCCAGCAGCTGCTCGGCTGCTTGGCCTCAGGTGCTGTGGTTCTGAGTCTACTGCTTTTCAAGGCCTACATGGGGCAGGGAAGACGGGGAACAGGGCAGGTCAAATGCCACCAAGCCTCCTGTTCCTCCTGAGAGTTGGCTATTCGTCTTAAATAAATGCTCTTCATGGTTGCATGTCTATGGTTAATTTCCAGAGTTTTGAAAATGTTTTTTGACAATTTTTGCATGTCTTCCTATTGCTTTCTGGGCAGATTTTCAGAGGTCCTTACTCCACCATTTCAGAAGCGCTTCTTCCATAAACACGAATTTCTGTATTGCACTGTAATGTAAGCATGCGTTCACAACCTGCTGAGGAATATTCTATCTGAGCCTCAAACTCCTCTGTCTACATTTCTCTACTTTTCCTCTTAGAAATGTTAGCCTGCACGTCTTCCCACAGCAATGCCTCTCCTTAGTAGTCGGCTCCTTCTGACACACTGTGGGGTTAATAATCAAGCAGCCGATCTGGTTAGCAGTGTGTAGAACGGGCTTGGCGCGTCCACTGCCAAGAGTGTGGACTTCATGACACTGTGCCTTCTCACAGAGGTCATTCTGACGTTTTCTCCCATGTTCTGGAAAATGAGATTTCTAGATTTCTGAAATGAGAGGAAATGAGTTGGTGAGGTCGAAACCATGGGAGATAATGGTCCTGCATTACCTCTTGCTGAGTCAGATTGTGTCTCCAGCAGTATATTTCATTCTGGAAAACATGTCTAAGGTGACTTTGACCAAACAGGAGTTTCATGGTCACAGCAATCAAGAAAGAGAATGAGACAGAGTTTTGAAACTCTAGGAGGAACCTGAGGAATTACTGAGAAGTAGTATTTCATTAACAGAAAGGAAAACTTGGGAAAAAAATCAGAATATAGGATAGGGATAATATAGTAATAAACTTACCTTGTATTTTAAAATTGGGAGGAAATACAGTTATTGCCTCCCCCATATTCATGCCACTTGGCCAAAAAATAAGTTATATATGGACAGATTTTGAATCAATATAAAAGACATTTCTAAAAATGAACACTGTCCAACAATGTAACTGACTACACTTTCACGACAGTCTGGGTCTGGGGAGACAAACTTAATAAGCTAGAGTGATGACGTGCACAGACAGCAGCTATTGAGCAGCTCATAGAACGAAGGCCCATCCCCAAAGCGATTAAACAAGGGCTAAAGGAGCCCCTGTTAAAGATGCTGAACAGACAGAAGACGAGTATATGCCAGCGAAGGTCTCCTCTAAAACGAACATTTTCAGGGGCTGAGATGGTGGCTGGAGTCCACTGGCACTCAGACAGAGCTAGAAGATGACTTTAGGGCAAGATGAAATATTTAGTATGAGTCTAGCATCTCTAAGAAGTACAGTCTATTTTTGAATTCTTTGTCTACCAAGATCTTTTATGGTCATTAAATCAGGTAGGCGTTGGTGGCGACTTTACCTTAGGGCTTTACTGACACCTAGTGGCAAATATGAATGTCACGCTAACTTAAATGTAAGACAATATACCCCATTATTACCACAAATCAAAATGCTTGATGTTTGTGACAATTACAAAATGTACATAGTGATAAACATTTCTTCATATTCTGAAGTATATTTTAAAAAATGAATTAAACTTTTTAATGTTACATTTAATTTTATCCTGAAATTACAAATGCAAATATTTTGATTGCTTTTATATATAATTAAACCTATAAAAGTATCACTGTATCTTTAAAAAAATATAATAAACTTATTACTTTCTCTCCCTTACAGAGTACATTAATTATGATCCCCTACAATTCCCAGTGTGATGGAATAAGGTATTCCACGCCATCCAGAAAACCCATGAAAACAGCCACATACATGGAGATAAAGGCTAAATTTGTGTGGGACCACTGATGGACCCTGGGGAATGGGACCGGGCACAGCACCAGAACTGTGCACCGGCTGATGTTCCAGGGAACCTGGCCGACCCTGGAAGTGAGCATGAGGTCACACTGCATCCTTTAACTATGTTTCACGAATACTATTTTCATGGGTTATGTGAAGCAGAAAGCATCATCTAAACGTCCCTGTTTGTAAGTTGAAATTACGAAATCACAATGGTCAATATACTCTAATTCAAAGGGAGAATTACAGACCAATACCCTTCATAGCACTTTTTACTACCGTGACACCTTATTTGTAAGTCTTGTTAGGTTCCATGAACAAGCTTGGCGAAGGATGGCTCTGGTGAGATGAAGATTATGGCAAAGAAACAACAGGTGCCCATTGGTTTATGGGGAAACTAAACCCACATTTGAGCCTCTTCACAATGCCCAAAAAGCTAAATAACTTGAGATACATAACTATGGCTATTGAGCTACAGAACATATATAACAGCTTTCTGTAGTTCACCTAGAAACAAAACAGAAAAGCAGCATGTATCACATTTTCCACAGTAAGTAAGCATGTGAAAATTAACTTTATCCGTAATAAATATAGCTGATGTGATTGGTATGTTGTAACAACACGACAAGAAAATGAAACTTTTCTAGGACAGAGGAAATGGGCGCCACAAACATTTCAAGGGTTACAATACCAGGACATTTTGATATGAAGCACACACTGCCATGTCTGCCGTGCCCATGATGACTTTTAAAGGCATTTTAATCTACAAATACATTTTCTTTCTGCAGGTTCTCCACCCTCACACATTTTAAAAATAAAATACAAAGCCTTCATGTGCTTGAAGAAATTCTTCATAAACTGTAAGGAAATTTAAGTTTGCATTTAATATTCTCCCAGATAATATATAGCCAGTTTTTCTAAGTTTCACAGGGACAGTGCCCTGACCTCTCAATTATTTCTGTTTCTCTCTAGGACAGTTAAGGTTAGCTCATTTTAATGTGAGGCCTGTCAACTTCCATTTCCATTAATATACTGAATTAAACTATGGAATTATAAAGTACAGGTCTGGATGTTTAAACAAAACATTGGCAGTGTTTAATGGATTGGATTATTCTACAGGATTCGAATCATAGAAGAGAATTGACCTCAAATCCATTTTGAACGCATTCTTAAAACTATAGGTATTTTAAAATCAATAAAAATAATGACCCAGAACACCACCAATCAAAGGGTTATTTTTGGTCTTCTAGCCAAAGGTCAGTCTCTCACAATTTTGGAGATGACTATAAAAACTGTTTGGCAAACCAGATCTAACCTAGACACGGGAACAAATGACTAAAACTTTTAAAGTGTTCTCAGTGCAAATGATTGACTTAAAGTTATTCTTTGTACTTTACAAGGACTCAAGGCTGTTTAGAAGACCACGGTGTGTGTTAGCGGTAAGGAGATGTGGACTCCAGTTTTTGTCCCTTTACTTACCAGGCTTATCACTTATGGCAACTCACTAGAGAGCCTTGACCTGTGCCTTCCTCCCTTGCACCACTTAGCTCCTCTCCAGGCTGCTTCTGTAGCCCCCCGCACGGTGCCTAACATGGCAGGAACACAGTGAATGTTTGCTGGCTGACCCAACTAATGACTGATTGAAGAAGAAATGAAAATACTGTCACCCAGACCTCAGAGAGGTTATTATGAGGTTTAAGTGATATATGGGAAAATGGCTTGAGAATCATGCAGTGAGGTTCTTTTCACAAGTGGAGAAAGATGGCACCCTGGTGGAGTAGTGGATTGGTTACCTGCCTTCAGCAGACAGCACAGGTCACATATCTCAAGGACCCAGGTTCTAGACCTGGGGTTGGGATGAAAACCAAGATGAACAACAAAATAAAATGCTTCTTCCTCCTCTCTCTTCCTTCTGTCTGTACTTTTCCTTTAAAAAAAAAATATGTGGATACATTTTTGGTACCTAGCTTAAAAAATAAATTAAGGTAAATGTATTAATAACTGTAAGTTATTATAAATCACTGAAGCTTATGTAGCTATAAATATTCTGAGAAAAATTGGCTATTTCAATGTAAAGCCTTAGACGACTTTGGTGATTGTTCAAGTTATATCACTATAGAAAGAAAATACCTTTAATTTTTAATAGTGCAGGTAAATTCTCCAAGCAAGTTCAGATTAAAAAGCCAAGATGAATTCTCTGTGCTATATCATAGCCATAATACACAGTATCTCATTATACATTAAAATATAAGAGATTTATAGGTACTAAAGTTAAAAGCTTTAAGGTATTCCATTAGGGGAAAAATGCAAACATTTATATAATATAAATTTCTAAGGGTTCAAATATATATGGGTATTAATTTCTTGAAAAAGGCCTAGACTGCACACAGCTAATGCGAATAGCAGTTATCTGTGAGCCTGAACAGGGACCTCAGGTTGATTAGCTTTGCCTGGCATTTTTCATAGCAGAAATGCGAAAAAATAGACAAAAAAAAAAGGGGCCATATTCCTAATTCATAGACTCCCTGGAGGCTTCCTTGAATATTGAAGCTGGAAGGGGTCATATATTCGTGGTGTATTTCTGGGTGCCCACAAGGAGGGGACCACAGTTTTCAGTAACAGCACATTTAAATTCTCTTTCTGAGAGTAAGTGAAGCGATTTCTAGAGGGAGGAAAAGCTTGTGGCTGACAGCACTGAGATCTGACATTAGGTATCACATCAATAATAAAACCAAAGCACTAACTCATAGCTTTAGAAAGACGACGGAAAGTATCCTGGGGTTAGCTGTTGAGTGGGAATGGCAAGCTCGCAATTAAATATCCTTTGCGTTACAATACAGCTTCTAGATCTTCTACAACTAAATAAGTGGATTTCGTTTTTGTTTCATTTTCAAATCAGTTTTATTATTTCAACATATTTGATTCGTCCAGTCCCTTAGAGGAAAAGACGTGCTGACTAAACAGACATAACTTCCATCACCTGCGAGACCTCATGACCTGACTGCTCCCAGGCCGACAGGTCTCAGGTCCCCAAAGTCCCTTCTATCATGGTTACGGTGGTAGCTCTTCAGGCCCAAAGGATTTCCTCACTGGTCCTTGCTCTTCCTCTCCTTCCATCCACCTCCCTTCTTCGGTTGATATGTTCTCCATGGACCTTCCATCAGAAGTCCTTCTCTGCAGGGCATCTCTGTCTAGAAACAGCCCCTGTGACTGCAATGGGCTCTGTTCCTGAAACTCATGGCCCACCAGTGACGGTTTCATTTCTCCAGGTTGACTGAAACTGTCCTCAGGTTTTGTGGAAGGGGGCTTGCCTTCCATCCCCTCATACATATTCAGTCTCCTCTCCACCACCTCACGAATCAGCACTGGAAAATGAGATGCACAGAAATCACTAGGATGTCTCATATTTTAGCAGACTTAGACTCACCAGGTCCCATGATGTCCCTATACCGTAACCTTTTATACAAAGTCAGCACACCTAACTTCTGTGTCACTGCATACATTTAATATAAATTATATTCAATGCCTGTTTTAACCGAATGTCATTTATAAGATAATGACAGAATATTATTGATATTGATATTAATATCAATATTAATGATGAAACGATAGAAGAAACAAGAGCATTTTAAGGGTAAAAATTTTCACCTTTGTTAATACAGTTGACTGAAAATTTAAGAACTACAACTATAAAGTTAACATCTTGCTTCTATTTATTCTTTTGCTGAAGACTTTCAGAGATCACTTTTAAATAAAAGAACTTACTATCGAGCACTGTTCTTCCCACCATGCTGTATTCCATGATTTTGTCAACTTCATTCAACAGCCATGGAAGGAATCCTATCTCAATATCTGTAATAAAAAAAGGTTCATTTCATCAGTTGATCTTCATCATCATGACAGGAAGACTCTGCTTTCCCCGTGTTACAGATTTATCAACAGTTTTCCTGTACAAGATGTTACAAAGATCACATAGCATTACTTTTGCTGTACTGTCTATAATTGTTCGGGTTCAATTCCTTTCTATTGCAGCAGAAATAATATTTTCTAAACTATGAGGCTTCCACGGAGTCAGAGTCCTTCAAGCTGACTTTAGAGGGGCAATCTGAGAAGGATGAGGGAAGCTGAGGAGTACGCAGGGATGTGGATCTGGGAGCATCACCCCAACCCAAATGAAATGCAGACTGAAGACCGAGCAGGGCAGTAAACAGGATGGAAGTCTGGGGTCTCGCAGAAGCTGATCAAACTCAGCAGATAAAGGTCAGAGGGCATCTGACGAGAAGATCATCCAGATATGGGTCAGTAACCGGGTGTTCCATTCCTAATAAATGTGTTTCAACTGAAATGAAAATCCCCTCTACAGTGTAAGCATTTAAGAAATAAGATCCATTACAATCTGCATTTTAATGTTTCAAATGGGGTGACAATACAGTGTGACACAATATTATATTCTCGACTATATGTAATTTTAGGCTGAGAAGTGAATTCATTTCCAAGCTTTTACGTGATCTATAAGTGACTTTTCCAGCAATTCATGATAGAAAAAAGGGTGTGACTAACAGCACGAGGCCCAACTGGTCCTCAGAGAGGTGGGAGAGCAGTGCAGAAAGAGCCCTAACCCTGGAGTCAAGACTCAATGTCACTGTTGCCTAAATGTTTCCTGAGTGCTCAGGACCAAGGGTCTCATTTCTCTGAGCGTCATCTTTCATTTCTGGATGACGGAACTGAATCCGCCCGATCTACAACAAGAGGTTATCGGAAGGGCCACACGGTGTCATTTATGCAAACGCTACGCACTAGAAAATATGATATAAATGTAATCAGAGTATTTGTCTGTAATTGATCTCTATGTAGGATATGTAGTCAGTGAAAACTGAAAGTACTAAGATCTGCCCAAAATGCTCTGAGAAGGCTGACCATATGTACCATTTTAAATGGGACAGTGCCTTTTCCCTCCCCCTCCATATTTCCTAACTTCCCGTCATTTTAATATGAATGTCAATTCTGTCTTGTTTTTAATAAGCCATCTTTAATGTGGGACCAAAGGGACTCAGTCTGTTAAGGGGGCCCAACAGCAGCTGCTCCTTTTGCCCCACATTAAAGATGGCCCTTGCTGGGTGAATACTGCTATGTCCGCCCCTGTGAGGAAAGAGGAGCTGAGTGGAAAGAGATTACTCCCACCCTGTGCCTGTTTCTTCAAAACATCATCACGTGGTTGAGCTGCAGGTAAGTACTGTGGGGTTATCTCTGGCACTGTGGGGTTATCTCTGGCACTGTGGGGTTATCTGGCATTTCTTGCACTGGGATGGTTAAAGCGGCATGTGTTTTAGGCAGGACATTTTGTGCGGATCTTATAGGGGCACCAAATTTGGTTTTCACTTAAGGAGCTAAAATTCCTGCACCAGCCCTGGCCACTTGCATGAAGTTCTGCTGGACCACACATCTTACTGCGTGACCGCTGATGAGCATCGCACAGCACTTACACGCTGCTGGCCTGGCTGCTCTGCTCCTGCTCGGATTGCTCCACCTCCTCCCCTCCCCTTAGTCACCAGCACATCACCCCTTCCTGTTTTGTCATCCCAATGTCCTGTTTCTATCTCAAGGAAATATGGCCAGCCTACTAGCCCTTTGAAAGAGGACTTGAAAACAATGCCCATAGATTTAAGTGTCTTTGAACCTGAGAAGGAGGGCGGCAGTGAGAAAGTGGCAGCTCTAACCCTTCATTTGGTCAGACTAGCTTAGGAGGGGACCCTGGGAACAGATAGCTCACAGGTTCTGTAAAGGCAGAGCTATTTTTTTTATTCCCAACACCTAATACAGTGCCTGTGATAATCTAATTAATTGAATGAATGACCTTAATAACAGCCTCCCCAAGAGTTTTGACTGGAAGAGAAAGTCAGTTGAGAAAAACATTAATAACTACTCATACATACATAGTGCTTTATAGCTTTACATTAGGAAGTTTCATGCCTAAATCATCATCCTCATTTCACAGGTGAGAAAACTGAAGGCCATGGTCAGTTAATGAAGCTGGCACCCAGGGTCAAGTTGTTGACATCACGTCTATTCCTGTATTTCTTTTGACTGTCCAATCTCGGTTCTCAATATGAAAATCAAGATCTTTATAGGAGTCCCCTTATCAGTATTAGTCTGACTTAAAACAAATGACTTTTTTGTTTCAGATAGAAGCTTCCAATTCAAAGGGCATGAGATAACGTGGAGCCAGCAGCGGGCTGATGACAGGAGACACCCTCAGCCCACGCACCTCTCTCGACGGGGTCATAGAAGTAGCCGCCGTCCCGGAGGCTGCCGAACACCGACGGCAGCAGGTCGGCGAGGTACCTCTGGGCGAAGGCGCGCGCGGCGATCTTCTGCGCAGTCTCGTTGCGCTTGTGGACGACTTCCCACTGCTGGTACTTGCGCCGCTCCTGCCGGGAAATGCCGCCAGAGGCGGACTTCGATGATTTAGCTCTTCGCCCTCCCCGCATAGTGCGTGGAGTTAGTGGAAGAAGGGAATTAACATTTGCACCAAAAAAGGGAGACAATCTGGTGCCTGTTAAAGGCTCACCTTTTCCATCAAGATTTTTCATGGATTTCAATAGCTTGTAGGTTCCGGATCAGAAAAGGGATGGGGTGTCAAGTGAAATTCACCTCCTGATCCAGTTTCAAGGAAAACACAGGCCTACCTCGCTTTACTGCGCTTCAGGTGCTGCGCTGTCTACCAACTGAAGCTTTGCGCATTACAACCTGGCTCAGGCAGGTGGTGGCTAGCACTTTTTTTAGCCATCATATTTTTTAATGAATGTACACTTTTTCTTAGACATAAGGCTTCTGCAGACTTAACAGGCTACAGTATAGTTAAACATGACTTTGATATGCACGGGGAAAGCCACAGATCAATGCGACTTGCGTTATGATGACAGCTGCTTTCTCTGGAACCAAACACACGATATTTCGGGATGGGCCTACAGTTTCACATGCCCTGTTTCATTATAGGTGCTGTCACAGGATAACAACAGTTACATGTATTCTTAATTAGTATAATCACAAAGTACAACTGTGATGAAAACCTAGACATTTTCAATTAGAGAACTGGAGTCAATGAATTGTCTCATTTATCATGGTTCTGAATGAATTCATACAACTGAAAGGGTTTTGAAAATTATGAAACCTCTCTTGTTGCTGCTTCTTGTAAATTGTACACTATCTATAATGCAATAAACCATCTTATCTATACCCAGGTAGAAGTAGAAACAGTAATGTATTTTCTACTTAAGTCTACTTTCAAAGTTTAAGCAAATACATCTAATTTGTATTCTTTGTTTTTTCCAAATATATTTCCTAATAGTAAATATTCTTGGATAAAGGTTTCACTGATTATATCAACAAAGCTAATTTTGCTAGTGTAAATCAATAGTCTTCTAATTGCACAATCTTTACCATAAGTTTTATGCTGTCTACACAATTAATTATTCATTCTGGAGAAAAGTAGAAAGTCCACTTGACTGGTATTGAGTAGAAATTCCAGCAACTAAGCTGATCTGCAGAGCAAGTTAGACTCCTTGGGAAATAACTTTTAACTCTTTTTGCTTCAGGCACTTTTCTGAAATTTTTTCGTTCCGTGTGCAGCATGGGTGACTGTTACCGCCAGACTCAGAAAGACCCTTACAGGTGACTGAGCAGAGTGTTTCCTAACTGGAGGTCATTGGCATATTTCAAAGAACCAGGTTAGAAACTTTTCTTATTAATGGTTTTAAAAACCTCTGACCTAAAAGTATTTTATAAAAATCCAGTAGTTCTGGTGTATCTTTAGGGGTATAGAGAGGAAGAGCCTGGCCACCGAGAAAAGTTCTAACCAGATCCCCTGCTACTTGACCCACCACCCCCAACCCAGAACACTTCTCTTTTCTAGCCAAGCAAATGGATTTCTTTCTCTAAGACTCTTGATATTTAAGAGCACCTTTTAGCTGGGACATATTTATTTAAACAATTCCATTTAGGAGCTTTAGGTACATTTATGCAAGCTTGAATTTTAAACCCATAATTCAGTCCATGAAAAATCTATGACCTATGGAAGAGAGAGCAATTCTATCCTATCCTATAGGTCTTTGCTAACACATAACCAAAGATTATAGCTCTATGACATATTATGTGTAATTTTGAATATAGTCTGTCAAATAGCCAAAAGACTGTCTGAGAAAGGAAAACAGAATTGTATACTTTTTCCTCTCGGTGTCGTTTCTCTTGCTCTTCAAGGCGCTGAACTTCAGCCAGCTCAGCGTTGCGTAGCTCTTCATAGGCATACTGATTGGCCTTCAGGTTGGCCAACTCCTCTTCTTCCATTACTTCCAGAAGAGACTGCTCGATGGTCTTTCCCACCAAAACTTCTAACATTGGCTGAACTTCAAGATCAAAATCAAAGAGCTTAAACACATGAAACAGAGCAAATTTAAAATGTGAATCATAAACCAAATGCCTAAGAAAAATTACCCAGAGAGCAGCATTAAACGGATACTATCTGTGTCTTCTGTTTGCCAGACACTGTTGGTGCTTCTGCAGTGGCTCTAATCCTCAAGCCAGTCTTGCAAAGCACAGAGAACAGTGTTTGGTTTACAGGCATAAATTGACTGAGTCACAGTTCCAAGAAGATCTATGCAGTCATCAGAAAGAACCGACACTCAACAACTTTAAGAGCAACTTCTGAATCCCAGGGGAAATATCTTTGTCTTTCTTAGTCTCTCTGCCTTTTCTGCTTGAGTTTTACTGGTTGTTTGGTGACAGTCTGAAGAACTAAGGAACCAAAATAATGAATATTTTTGTGATTCATTTTCAGATTTAGAGGAAAACGCACCTTTTTATGTAGGCTATGAAGACTTTCCCAATTTTAATGACAGTTCTTAAAAGTTCCTTAGGTATTAAATGTCATTTGATTCATTATGCACCTAAGTATTGTCTTCTTCATAAAATGACCTATTTTGACATTGATATGAAAATATAATGATTATCATTTTAAGATTATTTTCTAACAGACTACAGAAAAATTGTGTAATCTACAAACAGTAAACTCCTTTGTATCAGAGCTATTACTTTTCTTTATTTGGTACAAATCTACCTTATAGTCACACACTAAAATGAAGTATGCAAACACATACAAGTAAAATGTGCAAATATTCTAAAAACATTCTTAATGATTTTCATTTTTGATCGGTAAAGAAATGAGACATAATATTAAAAAACACTTCTTGGTACTTCAGGATAAAAGTATTACCTATAAATTTGGAAAGAAATCTATCAAGCAGACACTCTCTGATTATGAAGTGGTTTGTACTCATATTAACCTGTTAAGTAAACTCAACCACCTATTTATTGAGAAGACGGAGGGAAGCCCAAGTGATGTACTGTACCTCTCCTTCTAGTATCTGGGTGGCTACATCTTTGCCAGTTTTGGCAGGAATAAAGAGTGGAGTTGGTGGTCTGTCCAAGAATGCGTCTGTCTGGCATTCCATATCAACTTCTATTATGCGGTCAGCAATTTCTTCAAGGTATAATTCTAAGAGAATATCATATAAAGTGAGTTTGAAATTCGGTTCTACTTCAAACATATACATGTGTTTGAAACTTCAGTTCCTTCCAAACAGAATTAAATGGATCAGAAAAATAAGTCTTAAAAGTGTTCCAATGTGGGGTTCAATTTACATGTTCAACTAAGTGTTTTGAGCTATTGATTACCAAGTTAGAATATTTGCTGAATGATGAGAAGGCACTGAGCTCTGTATTTGAAAATGCAACCAAAGAACAAGAAATCATAGATGTATACAAGATATAAAGTGTAATAGGGCTGGGAAGTTAATAATCCACCTGCATAATTGACTACTAATACAGTACATGCATAAAGATATGAGCATAACTGGATATTTTTAAAAAGATTATGTACTGAGTTACTATGCTATCAGATATTCCTTCTAGCTATAGATGATAAACAGATACATGAAGACGAATTTCCCCGCAGGACTTCACAGTTAACATGTGGCAATGGCAGTGTGGACTTATGCAAACAACAGGAGCACTGGAGCTAAGCTGAACACAGAACCTAGCCGAGTTACTGCCGGTCTGGGTCTCAGTTTATCTGTATAAGGAATCTTTGTAATAGTGAAGGAGATGCATGGGTGGAGGACCCCATCTAGTCTCTGAGATATAGGAAATAATCAAAGGTGGCTGCGAGTTTATCACTTAATGTCCTATTAGCATCAATCAACACTAAAATTTAGCTCTCACACAATTACAGCTATATGGACTCAACACAAACATATATTCATTCTAGACATGGCCTCAAAGTTGGGGGCGAAAGCATGGAATTATTCTCTTTCTGTCACCCTTACTACTCAGAAATAACTCTGATAAGTCCATTCGCCACCTTGGCAGGGCCCGAGGGAATTCCTGAGTAGTGACATTGGTCCAGGGAAAATACCAGTATTCTCTGATTATCAAGATTCTGTCAGCAGCATAGCTAACCCTCTCCTATCCAGGGGAGTTTCTACTGAGGACAGGGAAGTCGGAAGAGCCTGGCACTGGGCAAGGAGAGCCTGTGCGGTCCCAGGGCATGCGCAGAATGAAGGCAGAGCCAGAGAGGACATGGCGAGAGACGTGGCGGACCCAGACGGAACAGGCTTGCTCTTCTCCAGAGACAAATGAAATGTCCAAACGGAACTCCAGCGCTCTCCTCTCTTCTAAGTACAATGGTAATTCATGCTGGGCTATCACCCACGGGAAATAACCCCAGTTTGAGATGACTATGTGACTAGGTCTAAGAGAGAATTCACTTCGTCAGATTTTTTAAGAACTCCATGTCACACTCCCAGCCACACCCAATACCATAACAGCACCGTCCATGAACTTGAGCAATGCAAGGACGTCTCCTCTCATGTGACTGGGGATGTACTGGAAAATGTAACAGAAGTCAAGGTAATATAAGGGCCCAATATCAAACACAAAACCAGCAGACGCGGATAGCTGAGCAAACGCGGGAGCCACAGAGCCAGCAGCACAGCCCTACCTGTCTGCACGTCCACGTGCTTTCTGCCTTCCACGGGCTCGGGCGTCCGGGGTCTGATGTGCTCTTGGGCTCGTTTGCGGGCAAGAGCTCTTCTCCTGGCCTGCTGCTGTCTGTGGAGCTCCAGGGGATCGGGCTGCCCAGGCTGAGGATGACAGAAAAGGCTTCTTGTAGTCACAGACGACTTCTCTAAGCAGAGAGAACTGCACTCCCAGCGTGACTCCTGGAGACGGTAAAAGCACCTTCCTGATTCTCAGTGACGTGAGGATCAAAATTGTATTTGAAATTTGACAGGTAATCCCAACAGCGTTAGAGCGTGCAAGTACCTTCAAGAATGACAACTGAAATAAATGGCACAGAATCCTATCCATGAACTTGGTTGTCCTCAAGCGAGGGTTTTTACTATGAATCTCTCCGGTGCCTCGTGAAACTGACATAACCATTCAAGTACAGCACATCTGCCTTTGAAAGGAAACGTTCGGAATGAAGGCAGGAATGGAGGGAGCAGAGGCGGGTAGGAAGGGAGGAGGCAGAAGCACTTTATTTCGTTGTTCATCTTGGTTT
Organism: Solenodon paradoxus; assembly: GCA_004363575.1. Taxonomy (NCBI): domain Eukaryota; kingdom Metazoa; phylum Chordata; class Mammalia; order Eulipotyphla; family Solenodontidae; genus Solenodon; species Solenodon paradoxus. Next base: position 209,343 of record RJWH01002128.1, read on the forward strand.
CCAACCTCGTCCTGGGTCTTAAACTGGGATCCCTGGGATATGTAGCGTGTGTGCTCTGCTGAAGGCAGCTGTGCACACTGCTACTCCACCAGGGCATGTCAGTGACAGTACTTTATTGTGCAGTTAAGATGCTGAAAAACACTAGGATGTTTTAAAGTCCTAATTTCATTTGGGCAGTTTCCTTATTAAATATATTAGCCCACAAAGAAAACACCCCCAGTCCAAACAAAGCCCGTCTACGTGGAGAAGATGACAGCTAACGAAGGAATGAAAACTGCTACAGTAGGTCTGCAATATTTGGTGGTCTGATTCCCTATCTCGAGCCTGTTTTAGAGTAATTCTCTGTTGTTAACCTGTCTTCTCTCAAGGCATATATGAACAAAAGGAAAATATGAAACAACTTTGTATAAAAATGCAATTTAATATTAGAATACTAAAAGCATTTTAACTGAAATAATGTAATGCCATTACAGTTTATCTAAAAAGAAAAAAGAAAATGACCTATAATCCCATATCCTTCATACAGTAGTGGTGTCATTTAAATACTGCTCTTTCTTCTTTTGGTTGTGACAGCACACATCTTCCACGGTTCGTCTAACCTAACACTGCCATCAACCTTCCCCATTTGGCATTAGTTAGTGGAAAGAAAACCTCAGACCCAACCCTTCAGTTTATTAAGCACTAGATCACTCGAGCTTAGACTAATAGTTGAACTTTCCAGATCCTCAGTCTTCTCATCCGTACAATGGAAACATGGCAACACCATCTAAGGTTTTGGTTGTTGTTGGGATCAATAAAGAGGAAACTTAGTTTAGACATGTGAAGCCAAAGCACAGTAAAACAATTACCCAGGCAACTGGAAAACCAGTAGCCCGCCCCGTGAGGAAAACCTTGGCAAGGAGGTTTTTGTTCCCTGCTGACGCTCAAGAAGAAGCGTAGACGCTACATAGTTATCTTAAACCTTTTAAATGTAAAATCACTCTGTACACTTTGTTAGAATGACTGATTTACTTCTTGCGATTTTTCTGTAAATGACTGCCTCGTGTAAAGACAATAAATACTCGAGGAGTCAGTGACTCGGGGTAACTATTTGGGGCAAGAGTTTCCCCGACAGTTTTACTCCCTGACCCCACTTTCTTCTATTTTGGTCTGTTTCGTTCTTTCCTTCTTTTTCTCAGTCCTTTGCAGTCCCTTCCTCCAGCCCTGACCTTGGGAGTTGGGACCGACAGGTTGTAAGGAGCAGGCAAGATGATAATGTAACAAGCCTAGAGCAATGCCCGACAGGTCAGCTCCTCCCCTGGACAGCTACTTCCTTTTCTTAGAAATCCCACTTTTATCTCTGTCCCCCGGCAGCCACTAATCTACATTCCATTTCGCTGTTCTGACTCCTCAGGAATGTTTCATATCAGGAAACGCACAGTTCGTAACTCTTCCAGAATGTCTTTTTTTCACTAAGCATGATGCCCTCAAGATCCATCCAGGGTGTCGCATGGATCAGGCGTTCCTTTTCGGCGCCTAGTGACAAAGGCAGAACTCGACTGCACAGATGTGCCAGATTTGTTTAACATTTACCTATGGAAAGACTCTGAGGATGTGTCTTCACTTGTTGGCTAATATGAATAAAATTGCTATGAATATTTATGTACAGTCTTATATGTGAATCTAAGTTTCCATTTTTCTGGGATAAACAACTAAGATGCAATTGTGGAGGCCAAGGGCAGATGTTCTCAGACTGGTGAACAGGATATCATGGGATTTTTGTTTCTTAACTTACTGATAGAGCAAATTGCATTGATTTACAAATGTAAGCATACCCTTGGATTTCCAGGATGAATCTGTGGTGTATAACTTTTTTATATATTGCTAATTCTGTTAATCCTTGGTCTATGTGCATGAGAGTTATGAGTCTATAGTTTTCTCTGCTTTTACTGTCTTTGATATGGGTACCAGGATAAGGCTGGACTCAAAACAAGCTGGGAAACGTCTCTTCTTTTATTTTCAGGAAGAGATTTTGTAGAACTGATGTGAATTCCCTTTTTGAATGTTTCTTCTCTTTGCCTGCAGATTTCATTTTGAAGCTTTTAATTAAATTCTATTTCTTTAATAGTTACAGCACTATTGAGAATGTCTACCTCACGTGAGATGATGTTTCCCAGTTTGTACTTTGAAAACTAGTCCGTTCATCTGTGCCATGAATTATGTGCCTAGATTTGTTTCATTATTATCCTTTTAATCTCATAATGCCTGCAGGATGAGCAGTTATGTCCCGATTTTCTGTGTGTATCTTCTCCACCCCCCAGCCCTGCAGTCTTGATAGAGGTCTCTCAACTAAATCTTTTTTTAAAGAAAACAACTTTTGGTTTCACTGATTTTTTTCTATTTTCTTTTAACAAAATTTACATTTAATAAGTTGTTTTTTTTCAAATATATGTTCACGTTTATCTTTCCCCATCCTTTTATTTTCAAACTATATCATCATTATAATTTAAATAAGTTTTTTGAAGCCAGTACATAGTTAGGTCCTGGGTTTTTTTGTTTGTTTGTTTTTAAATCTATGATGCCATTCTGCCTTTTCATTGAATTATTTAGCCCATTTATATTTAAAGGAATTATTGCTATGCTAGGGATTTGTCTGCCATTTTATTTATTGTTTTTGGTTTGTTCTCATCTTCATTTCTCTATTTTCTTTTTCTTGTTTACTGATGGGTTACTTGAATACTCTCTCTATGTTATAGTGGGTACATGAACTTTAAACAGTCAGCATTCAGTATCGACCTGTCACGCCTTTGACTGAAGTATAGAAACTGTCCGTTTGGATCTCCTTCGCTTCAGCACGCGATTTAATACCGCATCACTTCTTTCTGGTCTCCAGCTGTCAGTGAGAAATCCGCTGTGTTCAAATCACTGCCCCCTTTCAGGTAACACGACATCTCTAGCTGCTTTCGAGATGCCATGTCTAGATTTCAGAAGTCTCGTTTTGTCATTTTGGTATGAATTTCTTTGGATATATCCTGTTTGGAATGAACTTGGCTTAGATCTGTAGGTCGAAGACTTGCCGAATTTGTGGCAGTCTCCGGCATATCTCATTGACTTTCCCCTCTCCTTCTGGGACTGGACATGGAAGATATTTTTCTATTGCTCCACGGATTTCAGACTTTCTAATATTTTGGTAAATTTTCTATCTGTTGTTCTGATCTGGTAATTTCCATTGATTTGTGTTTGAATTTATTATTTCCTATGTCATCTCCAGCAATTCTGTTCTGAGTTTCTGATTTCGGCTATCGTTTTTTTCAGTCCTATACTTTCCATTTGGTTCATTCTTACATCTTTTATTCCTTTGTTAAGATTTTGCTTTTTCCTTCCTTTCAAGAAGCTTCCTAATTGTTCACATTGACTTGAACCATTTTTAGAATTGCTCCTCCCTCAAAATCCTCGTCAGGTAATTTTGGCCCCACAGGTGCCAGCGCTGCCGTCTCACTATCTGCACCTCCAAACCTCTAGTCTAGGTGGAGCCTCTGAGCACTAGGATTGCGCCTTTGGGGTCACACTGCCAGGAAGGAAGTGATCGGATGGCACAGGGTGCAGACACTCCCTGCCAAGTCCACCTGTCATGGATTCGGAATATTCCGGCGGCAACCAGTCAGAAGTCACCTAGAGAGGGAGCTGGCCCAGAGACATCACGTGACAGACTATCAGCATGATGCTCCCTCGAACCTTCATGCTCCTGATTCTGAAAGTGAAGAGTAAGCAGAGCCTCCTGCAAGAGAACTGAAAATGAGGACATCTGTCACCCTGGAAGTGACTTTGAGAGTGAGACCAGGAAATTGCCTGTGAAAACTGATGGAAGGGAAGAGCTTCTTAGTAGGCAAGCAGATGGCTCTGAAACCAAAGGTGTCGGGAAGCACCCTGCCATGATCCAGAGTGAAGAGCTCCAGAGGCCGAGCCAGTGACTGAAGCAGAGGACACTGCAAAACCATAAATCAGGGACTCTGTGAGGGGCCCCCCCACGGCACCAGCCCGTGACTTCAAAAATGAGGAGCTCCCCAAACCCCATGTCAGGGACTCTGAGAGTGACAGTCGCCCCAGGGCATAGGCCTGTGGCTAGGAAACTGAGGGTGTCTCCAGACACCAACAGCAGCACGGGCCAGGTGACAACAGCGATGGGAGAGACACAGTGCAGAACGGCTCCTTTCGCTCTGACACAGACAGGAAGGCTTCACAGTCTGACAGCAAGGAGGAGGAACCCGAGGGCCCAGAACGGACAGCGAAGAAGATGGAGAGGAGGGGAGGAGAGAGCAGCAGAACGCAATGCGGCTGTGCTTTCTGACAGTGATGGGAGAGCATGTCAGCAGGGTCACGCTGTCCCGGGCGCAGACGACTGACAGCGATGCTGCATCAGACAGATTCGGCGGAGAGCCGACAGCAGCATCTGATGGTGAAGAGGATGCAGGGAAGACAGGTCTGATGAGAAAAATGAAGAGAGAGCTGCCTGTGCGCAACAGGGAATCAGGGGATGGAGAAGAGAATCTTATGGAGACATTTTTGGAGAATCTGGTGAAGAAGAATAATTTACAGGTTCTAACCAAGGAGATTTGGATGAAGAAAAAAGTGAAGCGGGTGGAGATTTTCAGATTCTGATGACGACATAAAGAGTAAGACAGGGGCTTTCTGGCACAAACAGCACACGCAGCACAGCGGACATGCGTGCAACGGTTACTTGTCTGGCTGATGCAGATGCTGCTGTGAGGCCTGCGCTGCCATCAGTGGATGGACCTGCAGCTGTGAGGCCTGCACTGCCATCAGTGGATGGACCTGCAGCTGTGAGACCTGCGCTGCCAGCAGTGGATGGACCTGTGGAGCAGGACAGACATCGAACAATCTAGAAAAGCCAGCACTGGAAGCATGGACAATGCCAGCTGCTGCGGTTGTGTACCTTCAGAAGCGGGACCTAAAGAAACATTCACTGACAGTAGTGTGACACCAGCCATTGAAGACTGGCTACCTCGTGTGAGCCAGGAGACGCTGAGTGGGCCTGGTGGGCAGTCATCTGTCTAAACACGCCTGGAGGAATCAAGGCCTAACAAGGACAAGGCAGGAAATTAATCAGTGAACGGGTTTGTCTATTTGGTCCAACCTCCAACTAAAAGGATTGACAAGAAAAGAAACAGAGAGGTCCAGACAAATGCCTCCACGATGAAGAACAAACTGTCCCGGTGATCGGACTCCCCAGGGAGACCTGGAAAAGTGCTCAGGGGAGAGGAGAAGGCTCTTAGACCTGGTGATCCTGAATTCCGTGCCATCCACAGGTTCCGATGCCTTCAAACAAGGGCTGTTGTCAGGCCCAAATGGAATGCGTAAATGGAGCCATTCAGATTTCAGGGGACCTCCCAGTAGCGTATCAGCCGACTGGCTAAACATGAGAAAGTTCACAGATAGCAGGAGAAAAAGCAGAACTGTACATGCAGTGAAAATCTGTACCGAGGGCAATAAAATGCCATTGTGACTTTGCTGGGATGTGTCCCCATCTCTAAGAAATGCACAGTGAACTCTTTGGAGAAAGATATTAAAAACAATTAAAAAATTACATTTGTAAATGCTTCCATTTTGTATTAAATGTTGCCACAGGGCTTGCATCTCTCAGTGTGTTGTGGAGTTTGTACAGGAGAATACCAGGAACAAGTGTATAAACTTCACACAATACAATTCCATTCTGGTTAAAAACAATCCTTGTTGGGTAATCCCTACAACTGAATCATTTTGGTGTTGCCATGTCTTGATCAATTTTTCTCACTGAATTGTGACTGTCCTGGCTATTAGGCTGGTGAATGAGTCTCTATTATACCCCGACGCATGGGATATTTATTGAAAGGCTTTCATTGGATCTTTTCACAGGAGTCATCTGTTTTGGCAGGCTGGCTCGGGTGGACACCCAGCATCCCACAGGGTCTCATGACGGCCTCCCCTGGGAAGGCGGGGAGTCACGTCATCTCACCTTCCTGGCGTCACGCGGGGGTGGCAGTCCAACTCGTCGCTCAGCTTCACTGACACGAGCGTTTGGGCTGGGGGAGCGGCACCTTATCCACCCTGCCTCATGCCCCGAGCCCTCCGTGCTGCACCAGCAGGGCTGAGAATTCAGCGTTCCTGGCTCTGACACACCCCAGCAAAAGGAGGGCACCCACTTATACCATTTCTCACCTCACTGCTCTGGGCGGAGGGTGGAAGTCTGCGAGCTGCTCCAGCCTGCTGAGCGCACCTCAGGGGTGACCAGAGGACGGGTGCCCTCCGTACTCACACCGCTGCTCTGCGGGGAGGGCAGCCGCGCTCCTGCCTCTGCCTCACTGATGCCATGGAAAGGGCAGGCAGGGTGGTTTCCCACTGGTGTCTGGCTGGAGGAAGGGTAGGCAGGATTATGAAAGTGGTGTCTGTTCTACGAGGCCACTTTTCACCCATCTTCGGGGGAGGGAGCAGGCTTTTCTAGGGAGGTGCCTGCTGCTTCCAGGTTGCAGGCTTCTCCAGGGCTCCAAGCGGGTAAGCGGGAGGAGGCAAGAATGCATGGCGCACTGTTCAGACATAAAACCCCGTGTCATTCTCCAAGTCCTAAGATCACACTTCAGTTCACTTTCTTCTGTGCATATTTCAGGCCTTTATTACTGTATTTTTCAAAAGACAGGGGCAGGCAGGAATGAAGAGGAGTAAACACGCAGGCAGGCAGGCAAGAAGAGAGAAGAGGAAGAAACACCTATTTATTTGACCTAGTTGCTCATCTTGGTTGGTCTCCTTAGGCCCTGGGCCATGAACTGGGATATGCGTGGACTACACCAGCCAGAGGCAGCAGCTTATACACGAAGCCACCAGGGCGCGCCTTAGTCTTTCTCTGTTGTGCTATGTCCAGGGGTTGTTAGTTATAAGAGGAATAGGAAGGAAATACTGAAGTCCTACTTGCCTGGAAGTGGATGTCTCAGTGTAGATTTTTAAGGTAAGGTCTTGTTTAATTGAGTAAAGAACAATAAAAAAGTATATCAAATTTTCATATTATTAATTTTAGAGAAAAAAAAGGGACAATAAAAACAAGAGATTTTCCTTTCTCCTTTCCCCTAGGTGTGCATGTGGACACTGTCGTTGTCGCAGGAAACTGAAGCACGTGCCTGAGATAGTGTTTCCAAGTGCTGCTCCCTAAAATGGCTGAGCCTGGAGAAGTTACCACAATGCATATTCCTGTGTCCAGTTCCTACAGGTTCTTATGCAGAAGATCCAGGGTATGGCTGATATCTACCTACCTACCTACCTACCGATCGATCGAGCTATCTATCTGTCTATCATCTCTATCTCTAGCGTTACCATGTAACATCTATCTCTATCATCTGTCTATATTTATCTATCTCTATATCATCTCTATCTGTATCATGTATCTTTATATCTCTATACCTATCACCTATCTCGCTACCTCTATATCTGTCATCTATCTTTACATGTCCATCTCTATCTATCTATCATCTATCTACCTATCTATATGCGCGCACACACACACAAGCACACATGTATGTCTTCTGAATGAATTTTCGAGGTGGTTTTGATATGCATTGCTTCGGAATACCTAACATTCCGATACGGTGTTAGCTATTCACATGCCACAGAGTTTACAGATGAACGTAACCATATTTCATTTCTGTGTGAAGAAATCACCACCGTTAACATCGTGCCACAGGTTACTCATGTCTGTGACGTAGGCTCCCAGCACAGACCTGCTCTGGGAAGACCGTCCTGGAGGAAGCCCTGCGTCGGGCAACTCAAACTCACTCACCAGGGACGCAGTCTGTAGAGCGTAGGTGCTGCCTCGTATCACCCTCCTGTCGTACATTATGTTTCCAAAATGCATGGGTTCTTCGGATCTGTAAGACAGTGAACCCTAAATAACCACCCGATAGTGTGCAGGTGCAGGTACTGCAACTGATTTCTAATAGGACTCAGATTGAGAGGAAACATTTTAAGACCACAGATTTTTTTCTTTTAAGTACAGTCCATAAGGAGACGCGGCTATTTAAGGAACGCTTATGACATGACAGGCCCTTTTTACAGATTTATTTGTGGCTCACGATAATCTTCAAGTCAGGAGCTGTGACCCCTATTTGACAGAAGAGGAAGCAGGAATGTGCTCCAGATCCCCCAGCTAGTAAGAGGCAGAGCTGGACTAGGCTGCAAATCTGTTGACTGCTTTCCAGATGTGAGGCTGGCTAATGAGAAAGGGCCTGCCCCAAAGGACTGGGAGAAGTTTGATTCAAGGGTTGAATCATTACTCAATGATTACATTGCTAAACGAATCAGGCTGTAAGTCAAATTTCTCATTCTTCTTCAGCCCCACAGATGTTTTTAAATGACACTGCTTTACATGTTAATAAGATAGTAACAGGGAATTGGAACGATCAATAGTGAAGAGTGCCCACTTGGTATTTTCATTCAGAGTTCTTGGCCTGATTTCCCACTTCGCGCTACGAATACAAACATGGAGCTGGGCCGATACAGCAGTCTCTCAGGAGTGAGTGTGAGAGGCGTGTTTATTGCTGAGTTATCAGATGTGGACTCGACCACTGGGTAACCTGACTGACCACTGGGTAACCTGACTTCACGTCACTGAAAACCCTGAGCTTCACTACTCACCTCACTCTGCTCAGCTCTGCTCTGCTGGCCTCTCCTGCGCCCAGACTATATGCTACTGCCTGTCCGGCTTGTATTTTTTGCTCGTCCTCTGATGCTCTAAGTCTGTTTGCCAGCTCGCCGTATCCTGGAGGATCTTCTTAGGGCTCAGCCTTCTCGTCTCCTTAGCTGATCTCATCCATTCTCAAGGCTGCCATTATGATCCACACACCCCAAACTCCTAATTTCATTTTTAGCTCACAACTTTCTTTGGTGCTTCAGGAAACATCAGTAATATCTCATGTTTCAAAAGCAACCTCAAACTTAAACTAATTCTCTCACTCCAACTTGTTCCTTCTTTAGTGTTCTCCATTTCATTAAATTCACTATATTTCATTAAGTGGTGCCACCAACCACTGGAGTGTCTTAATCTAGCAGCCTGGGAGTCACCCATGATTCTTCCTCTCTCCCTACTCCTTCTATCAAGCAAGTCCTATTCATTCTGCCCCTCAAAGTTCTTTCAACTATTCATTGCTCACTGCTGCCATCATTTTTCCTGGACTGTTCTCTTAACTGGAACATTTTTTTTTTCAACCTCTTCTATATATTATAGTCAGTGATCTCCTAGAATGGAAAAATCCAAGCATAACCCTTACTTGATTAGTCTTCTAGTATTAAATCAATTATGAGGACATTTATCGGCTTCACTTTATGTTACAAAAGTCAAGAAGAAGAAGAAGACAAGAAAGAACATCTATTGCTGGGGAGCATGTGGGAAAAGGATAAGTTTAAACATTCCTGGAGGAAAGGTATATTGTTCTATCTGATTGAATTAAAAATACACATAACCTAAGAAACCCACTCTGGGAATCTGCCTCATAGAAAGAAAAAGGAAAGCTGATAAAGTTGCTTATTTTAACCTCCTCCTTTGTGTGGTAAAAATTTGAAGCAAACAGTATCAATCAGTGGTGGAAAATTTTAACGACTTCTGGTACATCCACACCAGAGGATCTCAGCTGCTGTTAAAAAGAATTGCAGAATTCCACAAAGAATTAAGTGAGGAAAAGATGGTGTTCAAAATCATTTACGATATGTAACCACTGCTACAAAGCAGGCAGAGCTCTTGTGTGTAAGCGTGCAAGTTCGGATATTTCACATGCTTGTACATTTGTACATAAACGAGTGGAAGAAAATTACAAATGCATGAGTATTCCTGTGACAGAGGTCATCAACATGGTTTACCTTGGGGCCAGAAGAGGGAGAGCAGATTGCAAGGGAAAGGGGTAGTGGATAAGTTTACACTAAAAATGCTCTCAAGCATGAATGCTATGCATCTATTTATATAAAATAAAATACGTATGTTTATCTACACATAGAGAAATCAGAAAAAAGGAATTCGAACTTGTAAAATAGGGGGGAAGCCAATTTCAGATTAATATGTATGGAATGATGCTATTGTGGAAAAACCTCCTACACACACACACACACACACACACACACACACACAGTCATTACATGTGTGTATGAGTGAGGAGGTCTATAAGAGTAACATAAGATTGTTAAATTTGGTTACAATGGGGGAGTGGGAATAGAGATGAGCAGAAAATAATTAACTTTGCTTTTATGTTTCCTTACTTTGAATTTTTCATCTGCTTCACCAAGCACATATTACTTTTGTAAATTGAAAACCACCAAAAGATAACCAAATATGCACACACTCCTTCCAAAGGCCTGAATCAATATACCAATCAACTAACTTGATAAAAAAATCATTCCTAATGATTTTTATTTCATCTGTTGGTCTGATTTAATAGTAATTTGTAAGCAACCTCATAAAGGTACCAGAAAGTGTTTTTTGAAAAGAGTCCCTTTGAAAACTGAATCATTTATAATATCATCCCTTTAAAAATGCAAATTTTCTGTTTCAGTTTTTGTTTTTTTTTAAGTGCTAGGCATTTCCTATAAAATTCTTTGTCAGAATATGACCATTATGGATAAGACTCAATGTTTGAAATAAACATAGAGTTACACTGACATGTTCGATCTTTAATGGGACAATTGTATCGAATGTAAGGCTTACTATGTGGCAGGCACCATCCGAAGACACAAAGGTTCCTGCTTTCCGCATTCTTGGGAAGCTCTGCTGACCCCAAAATTAAGGCTTATGGAAGGAACTTGAAGAGAAGCACTATGATCCTTTCTCGACATGGATGTCTGAAAGTCTGCACTACTCACTACTGTAAAACACAACTTGGGGCCCAGCATGGAAAGATAACCCGATTGCTGCCCAAAACGGGTGTGGACGCGCTTTGCTTGACTCGGCTCCCACTCTGGACGTGCGGTCCTGGGCGACACCGCTGCACCGCGTCTCCCCATTTGCAGAAGCAGCGGTAAGACCGACATCACAGCGCTGTGCTCTGGCACGGAAAGGATGCGCAGGTGCTCGGCACACAGCGGCCACAAGAAACACCGACTCCAACAAGTCTGGGAAAGCAGGCGGTCCCTGCACGCGCCGGGGTCGCCCAGACAGTCAGCACCACGCCGAGTGAGGCCGTGCCCGTCTCCTCCCGGCCTCCTCCCGCGGGAAGCCTTCGGGGTGGGGGGCGCGGAAGGGAGGCCGCACGGGGCCGCGGGCTGTGGGCTCACTCACGGCTGCATCAGGTCGTCCCGGTAACGGCGGCGCTGGCACGGCAGCGCCCGCGGCCGGCTGGTGTAGGTGTAGGTGTAGGTGCCCATGGCCGGAGGCGCGCTCCGTCAACCCGGAGGCCACGTCGGGGGTCGGGCCGCCCCGCCTTCCCTGGAGCGTGGCTTCGAAGCAGCAGGTCGCAGAGGCGTCGCTGGCGCCACAGGCAGGGGCTCCCGCCGCAAAGAAGGGAAGCGGAGGGACGCGGCGGCGGGGACGGGAGGCCAGGCTTTTCGGAGCGAGGTAGGATGGCGGAGCCAGCCCAGGAGCTGCACGGTTGCTTGGCAACCCCGACTTCCGCCGGGGGCGGTGGGGCCGCGGGCAGTTCCGGCGGCCGGGAAACGCCCGGTTGAAAGAGCGTCCTTCCCGGGAAGTTCCGGATTTCCCGGGAGAGCCCGCGCGGCAGGACACTTCCGGCCCTTGACTCCGCCCACCGCTCCTCCCCGGCCGCTGCGCCTGCGCGACGGGTGCTTTCTGGCCTGGAGCAGGAGCGTGGCGAGTTTCCGCTTTGCGGGGCTGCTGCCAGCCCACCCGCCCCGCTCTTTCCCGCTCGGCCTCTGGTGTCGCTCCCGCACTGTGGCCGCGCCGCGCCCGCGGGCTGCCCACCTAGATCGCACATGCGCGGCCCCCAGCTCCCAGCTGCGCTGGGTGCCCGGCCGGGCAAGGGCTTCCCGGTGCTCGCAGCACCGCCACCTCCCCGGCCACCGCCCGCAGCCTGTCCACTTTTTCCTGCCTGCCTTCTCTGCTCACCTCAGGGCTAGCGCCGCAGAGCACCTGTGGCCTGCCGTGCGACAAGGGTTGCCCCACAGACATCGATTTTGGGAAAGGGATGTGCAATTTCGTTTAGAATAATGAATTAATAACATACTGATGAACTGGGTGGGATTGGCAGAGGGAGGAAAAGAAGTCTGAAGGACTAGAACTAAGTTTTGGGTTTGAGCAAAATGACATGATATGGTCATTTACTGAGATGCAGTCAAGTAGGTGGAAGGAGTTGGGAAATTAACAGTTTTCTTTGCGGCATGTTCATCTTGAGATGCCATTGAACCTCAAGTGGCTGTCACGTTGGCCGATTAGAGATGTGAGTAGAGATAGAGGTTGGCTACTCTTGACCAGGAGTGCGCATCCAGTTCTCAGGAGACATGGGGGATTCAAAGACTTTAAGATAAAGGGAAACAGAGTGTGATGCAGGTGAGGGTGAGCTGAGACACTCTGAGACTCGGGGTCCCTCCAGAAAGAATTCATGGAGAGAGTTGTTTGACCAGGATCACACAGCAAATTTATTAAAAGCAGTAACTGAGTTTAAGCTCCCTGCGGGCAGGGAAAGTTGCATTATGAAGGGAATACACAGGTATGTGTGTACTGCACGTGCTGCCTGCATCTCACATAGGCAAAATCTGCTCATATACATGGAGCGAGGGAGGTCTTCCTTTCCTGAGCGTGTCCAGGTCACCTGGAGTAAAAGCAGGACTATTTAGAGGCATGTCCCCCACCCAGGTTGCTAAGATGGAGTCCTTCCTCTTAGAAGTCTCAAGTTTTGCCAGTTAGTGAGTTTTCCAATCATGTATATATCTGTATACCCGCTGAAGGGATTTTAGGCTGTGGTGTTTCCATATCAGTACAGACTTGTTGAAGCCAAGGGTTTCAGGAGAAGTGGAGGGACTGTGGTTCAGTAATACAAGAGGTAAGTAAGCTGAGACAGGAGACGAAACTGGGTTTGCGGAGCTGGAAGTCATCCTGAACTTGACACTAGCTCCCGTGAAGTGGTGAGGACTGAAGCCCAAGCAGAGTAGGTTTTGGAGAGAGCTAAGTGGGACATGTACACTGTACAACTTAGATTATTAATTCCAGAAATTCTGCGCTGATCTCAATCAGTTAGTGAAGCCATGAGGCCTTTGACCAGATCTCGCCACTGAAAATGGTTGGGAGTAGCACATGAATTAATAGGTTTTTGCCACCAGGGGTCACAAACTCTTTATTTACTTCTAGGAAGTCAAATGATTGCTGTACAGAGACCTCGTGTTAAGGAAATGCTATTTAAAAATTCACATTTACAAAATAGACCCATCAGAGGTGGTTACTTACGTTGTGGAAAGTTTTCCTTTCAAGAGTCAGTCTCAAATGTACGCAGAGTGAAACAGGTGCTGGAGGCTCCAGGTCGTGGACCAGCGCTGTGGATTCGGGCCTGGATGATCGGCCTTCAACTTCAGTTTTACCGGTAGTAGCTGTGTGGCCTCAGGGAAAATTAAAAGGATTCTGTCTTACTGACAAAGACAATTTATTTTTTTAAATAACAGAGCTAGCACTTGCTGTTTTACCATCTCACCCAGTTATTCTATTTTTATTCTATTACTTTATTATCATTTAAAAAATAATTCACAACACTAAGAAAGTCCAGACATTTCCAAGAACTTAACCACAGTCCTATTGCTTCCTTTAAGGAAAAGTAGGTGTTTTCTACCAGGACCTGAAGGAAATGTCATTTCCTTTAGTGCGAAGCAGCATTACAACATTTTTGCCTAAGGAATTTCAGCAACAGTAGAACATTACTTTTATATATTTACTTAATTTTATTTTAATAGAGTGTGTAGTCTTTTTCTTACATAGCTCTATGATTGTTGGCATATTGCAGACACCTATGAGTCTGTACATTTCACACCACACCCACTACCAGATAGATTCTCAGTGCCCTTTGCCACCACCTTGTTAACCCCTTCATTCCCTTCTCCCTTCCCTTCTTCCACCTTCCCTGGTAGCCATGGTCTTGTCTCCTGTGAATTTTGTTGAGATTTATTTCTTCCTTTGCTTTGTTCATTTATATTCCACATATGACTGTAACCATTCTGTATCCCTTTTTATTTCTGACTTGTTTCACTTAGCATAATCACCTCCAGTTGCACCTAGGTTGTTGCAAAGGGCACAATTTCATCTTTTTTACAGCTGCATAGTATTCCCATGAGTATCTAGACCACAGCTTCTTTATCCATTAAGGTTGTTTCCATGCCTTGGCTGTTGTGAATTGTGCTTCTATGAAACTAGGGATGCAGATGTTTGCTCTGATTAGACTTTTTGTACCTCCTGCGTATATGCCTGGAAGTGTCACCCAGTTGGTTTTCATGTATCAAAAGAGAAAATGTGTTTAACAGTGATTAGAAAATTGTGAAATGCTATGTAAATATGCAATAGTTAAGCAATTTTTATAAAAATGATGTCTGTGCAACTTTTTAGCAACATAGTTATGATATAAAGCAGTTGTATTAATGATGAGCCTTGGTGGCAAATGGCAGAAACCCAGTTTGAACTTGCTTGGCAAGAAGGGGCTGTTGGAAGGTTGTAAGGGCCGTTCAAGTGACTTCAGGACTGGCAGTGCTTTGGGGACAGGCGGTGGGACTGCAGGCATCCTTGCAGGCAGGTACCTGAGTGGTGACACCCTGCACCCCACATTCCTCTCTGTGGTTGTCGGGTGCCTTTATCTCTTTGGCCCCAACTTGCTTCCGTCACCTAATAGGGAACATTTTGATATAGTGAAGATTATGTTACCTTCATCCCGCCATCCCATAGGTTGAGAAAGTGAGAAACCAGGGAGGGAGAAGTAGATGCCATGGAATTACCTTGATTTTGGTGAAAGACATACATTTCAAAGTTATGAGCACCATTATCAGTTAATACTGATGTGAACATTAAGAAAAACAACCCAAATATACCAAAACACCTCAGTAGCTTGGATCTGTGTGTCTTTATTTAGAAAAATAAGACACAATTGCATTAGTATTTTTTCTTCAATAAATTGACATTATAAAGTGTTAAGGTAAAGGAATAGATATACTTAACGAAATCAAAGACTTGAAAGCTTGCCGTTAGGAAGGTGTGTGTATATATGTATATGTATATATATATATATATATATATATGTGTGTGTGTGTGTGTATATACTTTTCTTTCACAGACCTCTCCAACTAGTTGGATTTTACTTCACGTTTTACATAGTGTTTTGGTGTCCGGGACTTATAGATACATCTTCAATATCCATAGTTACCGTTTTGAGCTAATTAGATTTTAGTTGAAAGTCATCTCGTTTGTTAGACTCATATCTACTATTTTTTTAGTTCACAAGGCTGAGTTCTACTTAGGATATTGAAATTGCCTCTCAGTCTATATTTCATGCCACACCCACCACCAGAGTTCCAGGGTCCCTAACCACCAGGAAGGTATGTGTGTGTGTACACACACATATGCACACACACACATATATAATATTATATGTATATATGTGGGGTTTTTTTGACAAAAAAAACTTCATTTAAAACATTTTGCAATGGCTTACCTTTACAGAACTTTCTCATATGATGTATGTGTTAATTTAAAATTCATTTTTACATAGCTCTATAGGAACTTGGGGATCACAATATTACGAGGTGCACGTGCCAATTATTTCTGATATTTAACCTCTTCTCAACCCCAACAAATAGTCAAATTGTTTTTAAACTTAGGTAGAACCATTATTAAATATGTTTTTTGCATATGCATTAACTAATGATATGTTTCTATCATCATCTGTGAGATTTCATCTGAAAATGAATTCTCTTGACCTGAATTCCCTTAGTGGGAAGCAGGTCCCTGGATGGAAGTGATGGACTCTCTCTTCCCATCCCCAAGATTAAATGGAAATCTGGGAGTTGGAGACGATGTGGCAGTGTCCTCTGCCTGCCCGAAAGAAAGCAGCTCCAACGTAGAGACCCTTCCCTCTCCCAGGAGGGCTGTGTCTCCCTCCTCTTCAAACAGCTCATTGGTGTCTGACAATATTAGTTGAAACTCTGCTTTATTGAATCTAGGCCTCCACTCTTGGTGAATATTCTTTTAAGTACTTGGATCACTTCAGTAAGAAACTCTGGTATGTAGAACACGGCTAGAGCTTCTGAATTGTGTTCAAGGACACTTCCCCATGTCCTTGTCCCTGAGATTTGTTAGAAAAAAAAAAAGACAGGGAGGGGGACTCCTGGTTTAAAATGGCACCGACTGAAGTGGAACTTCTCCCGTGTTCTAACTACACGAGCACTGCAGCAGGGACGGGACAGGTAGGAGTTGTGCGGAGCAGTCTGTTTTAGTTTAAAATGCACCAGGTTGACGAAGCAGGAGGCCAAGCGCAGTCCTGATGTGTTTGCTGGCAAACACCAGCTCTGCATTTGTTTTTCTTACTGGAGGAGGCAAATGAGGAGGAAGAGGGGGAAGACGAGGAAGAAAGGAGAAAGTAAGCCTGTGGGAAAATGCTGTCAAATAGGAGAAAGGACACTGCTTCTGAGCAGCCAGAGGCACGCAGGGAGAGCTCTGGAAGCGCAGCTTTTCGGCAGCCTTACAGACAGTGCCACCACTTATGATAAAAGCAGAAAGCCATGAGGTGAATGCTAGAGACTAAACCAGGCAGAGGTGATTGAAAGGGGAGTGCCAGGGCTTATACCAGGGGTGGAGGAAGTAGTAGTGGGTACATGAGCCGTGGGTCTTGTCTTCACAAGTCTGGAGGGAACAGGCACTTCCACCCAGTGTGACAAGCATGAAACAGGGTGGGACAGAAGCAGACGGACCCTAACCTGAGCCAGGAGTGAAGGCAGCTCCCAGCGTGTGGTCCCAGCAAGCGCAGACCGGGTGGCTCTGCAGGGGTTTGTCAGAGGACTGAAGAGGGAAGGTGTCCCGCGGAAAGGATGCCTTGTGTGAAAACTCAGGTGAGAGAACGCCTAGAACTCTGAGGAACTGAGAGCTCAATGAGTCTAAATCAAAATGAAGCAAGGAGAATCAAGAAATAAGTGAAAAAAAATTAAAGATGCAATAATCATTCAAATCCACATTGCGTTGTTGAATGCCAAATCAGAGATTTCAAGAATTATTCTGCAGTGTGTTCCCCTAATCGAGAGGAAAGGGTGAGGATATTGACTCACATGGGAGAAGAGGATGATACATGGGCGGAAGGACAACAATCCATCTGTCCTAAGGCTCATTGATACTCCTACGGGAAAATAGAAGCAAGAACCAGACTTAGCAAGTGTTTCCTGAAAAAGTGCTTAAATACACAGATACACAGATGAAAAGGGTTCAATGCATTCCAAGAAAAATGAATGTTGATATTTTTATATGACAAGGATGCGGAAAACAGATATTAAGAACTTTGGGCAGAAAGATCAATTACCTAAGTAAGAAGACAAAATGGCATTGGCCTTGGGTTCTTTTTTTTTTTCTTCTGCTATTGGCTTTGAACCTTGGACGTTTTTCTACAATATCCATGATCACAAGACAGATAAGACCGCATAGAGTTTTCAGGGAAAATGCTGGGAACCTCAGACCCAATGATGTCTGTAGTTCTCCCAGGCTGTGCTGTTCTGTTTGTGAGGTCTTGTCTCTGACAGATCCTCTTGTCTCTGAGACTTCTGCTATCCCGGCAGAAAGGCAAAATGAAAACTCAGTAATGAAGAAATAGTGATCTAGGAGCACTTGTAAGAGCGACGTCATGCACTTTGGGCAATAATACAAGCATGTGATTGGTGCCTGTGGGGTCTGGTCAGTTCCATGGGGAGGAAGGTGGGTCTATAGATCTTCCCTGAGCTATTTCCATTGCCCAGAGAATGCATTTCTTGCACAGTATGCTTTCCCCCGTGTTTCAGAAGAAATACTGATTTATTCCGATATTTCTTAATATTGGCTTAACTATTTAGGTGGTAGAGGCATAAAGCAAAGGGAACTAAACGCTCCCCTTTTCAACATGAGAGTGGTTACTGATGATTTTGTTGACTTATCTGATGATTTAGTAAACTCTGCCATCCATTGAATCCTTAGACTTCACTTTATCTCTTCCTCCACCCGAGACTTGCAGATATTCCTGTGTTTGGAACCAGTATATCCGTTATGTACATAGGATGCTCATGTTTAGAAGGGTAGCTTGTCATTTTTCCTATTTCATAAAATCGCAGAATTAGATCAATGACTTTACATTTCCTTTTGTTCTAAGAAGTCAGTGACTCACTTCAGTAAGAGACGTATTCTTAAAGCCACAGAAAAAGAGACGAAGAATCATAACAATTCCAGTTGCTATTGCTCTGTCTGCTCAGAAATGAGTGACTTGAATAGTAACACTTTCTTCTGTTCCCAGGAGGCCGAGCAGGACACTAGAACAGGGGCAGTGTATTTACCCCGTGAGGCCTGGGACCTAAACTAGTCATCTCAAACTGGGGATGACTTGCTAGCTGGGAGCTGGAAATTTCTGGAATCTGGCTTCCCTGCCTGGTTTGGGGCTGTAATGACCTGAATACTAAGACAAGTTGCCAACTCACCCAGACTCAAGGAAAGGAGACATAGATCGTGCTTTCAGTGGGAGGAATGTTCAAAGAATTTGTAGCCATATTAAAAAAAAAAAACAAAAAAAAAACCCTAATGAAAACTTGCTGGCATTAATTTTCTTTGGCACATAAATTTTGAGTTGGTGTTATAGTTGAATTGGTCCCCCACAATTTCCTATATTTAAGCCCTAACCTCAGAACCTCAGAATGTGATCTAATTTAGGAATAGGGCTTTTGCAGATATGATTAGTTAGGTTTGAAGGAGGTCATACTGAAGTGGGGGTGGACCCTAATTCAATGTGACTTACAAGATGGGGGCATTGGGACAGAGACCCACACTCTGGAGAGCACTGTGTGAAGATGAAGACAGAGATGGGTGCTTCAACAAGACAAGGGAGGCCAAAGACCACCCACGCACCACTGGAGTGTCCCTCACCTGGGATAGGTTGGCTCTCAGGAGGAACCAACCTTACAACCCTTTGATCTTGAACTTTTGGCCTTCACCACCTTTAGACAATATGATTCTGTTGCTTAAGGCACTCAGTGGTAATTTATTTAAGGCAGCTTCACTAAATTTATAATTTTTGATGTGTTTCTCATCCTCTGTAAAGATCTGTGTTGATTCTACAATTTGTATGCGTGCACACTCTTTTACACAGAGCCTCTGTATTCGAGTAGCCACAGGCCCTTCCAAACCTGGCTCTGACTTGAAGGAGCCCGCATTTCAGCTCAGTCTGTCCTGCACAGCTGTTATTCAAACCTGATGCTAATAATCAGGGCTGTAGCGTCTCTGTTTTTCCATTTCCTACAGAGAAACTCAGACTGGGAGGCACTCTTTACCATCATTTCCTTTTGATCGAAGAGGTTTTAGATGCGCTCTGGGAAGAGTCTGAGATGCCTCCTGCTTGCCCAGTCGTTGCACAGCTATGACTCAGAGAGTGAGAGAAGAGCGCTCAGCTTCCTGGGAAGTTTTCAATGTAAAAACATGCTGTGCCTTTGAATTTAAAACCAGAAGATGGAAATTTCTTGTAAGAAGATCTAAAAAAAACCCTTAACTCTTTCTATTCTTAAAAACGAGAGTTGTTTTTGTCGAAGGATCTGGCACCTGAATACATCTTTTGAGCTGGATTTGGCAGGTTGCAAGAAGGCCCACAGGTCTTTAGTGCCGCCTTCAGCCGGCCCCTTGCCCCCTGCAGCCACTGCCCTGGCTGTCTTAGATGAAGTCACAGGGAGAATGGACCAGCCACACAGTTACTTTCACATCTATGTGGTAGAACAGTAACACTTTCTTCTGTTCCCAGGAGGCCAAGCAGGAAAAAACCAAAAAACCCTAGTGAAAACTTGCCGGCATTAATTTTCTTTGGCACATAGATTTTGATTTGGTGTTATAGTTGAACTGGTCCCCACAATTTCCTATATTTAAGCCCTAACCTCAGAACCTCAGAATGTGATCTAATTTAGGAATAGGGCTTTTGCAGATATGATTAGTTAGGTTTGAAGGAGGTCACACTGAAGTGGGGGTGGACCCTAATTCAATGTGACTTACAAGATGGGGGCATTGGGACAGGAATGTCTTTGCCTTGATCTCTGATCAAAGATAACTTTCACCCATTTTGATCACACTTTTCTGAGCTTACAACATATTTCAGGTCTGTGGAACAGAACACATGCAGAAAGAACACACAATCTGTCTGCAGCCTAGAACACTTGCTCTTGTCTACATACTGGGACAGAGAAAAAGAGCCTGTCTTCAGAATATAGCAGATTTATGATCCAATACTGACTTAATCTCTCATTCGCCATGTGACCTTGGGAAAGTTGCTTAATTTTCTCATTTATGAGCTCCAGCAACTGAGACTCAGGACAGGGGGAGTGGAACCACGAGCAGCTCATATTGCCTGGGGTAGACCACCGAGGCAAAGTTATTGCATAAGACATTTTTAAGGCCTGGGACCTCTGACGATATGGACTTGGGTCAGCAGATTGTAGTTTAAAATTTTCCTTTCGATTTTGTAGCTCTTTAATTTGAAGAAATTGCTATCTCTGCTGGGGACTGGATAGCCATATGAATTTCACACATTTGGCATGAAACCTAACGCAACTTGTTGAAAAACTGATGTAATGGGAGACATTTTATTCATGCAAATGAACGCCTGTGCAAACTCTGAGTCAAGAGCCGCTGGATTTAGCAACACAGTGTGCAGTGTGATGGGATTCTGAGGCTTCCGAGGCGAAATGCCCGATTTGACAGCAGATTGTTTTGCTGCTTGGATCTGTGGTGATGTTTGTTGAATAGACAGTTGCCATCTTTAAAGGTGTTATTGGATTTATTGTGTAATTAAAAATCCTGAAAGGAATGCATTTAAACTGCATGCCTCTCAGTGCCGTAAGGCCTCTGGGAATTCATTGTGCCTTGTAGGCTTTAGATCTGAGTCTTGTCACATACAATTTCCCTTAGGAACTAAATATGTGCAATTCAAGTGTCGTGCCACCTGAAAATTTGCCAGAAACCTTACCTTCTTTGTCATTTCTAATTATAATGAAATCAGACTTTATCACTTTGACCACAGGTTCAGAGACAAAAATGATTGGTTGTGAATGAAATGACCAGATCGGTTTCCTCTCACCTCCATCTTGGCATGTCTCTCTTTCTTTAAGATTTTAATATATATGTATACATGTATATGTGTGTATGTATACATATATGTGTGTAGATAAATAACATATAAATATAAACAATTTTATACTTACATCATGTATTTATAATTTTTATATATGTATATAGGTATACAAATTATTTATTTAGAGGACAAAAGCAGGAAGGAATGAAGGCAAGTAAGCAGCCAGGCAAGAAGGGAGAAGAAGCATCTATCCTTTCATTTAGTCGTTCATATTGGTTGTTCCTCCCAGTCCCAGGCTGTAAACCTTGATCCTTGGATTTTTACATGACTACACCATCTGGAGCTGCAGAATTAACCACTGAGCCACTAGGTTGTGCCAGTATATTTTCCTACATTTGTTTGGGCCATTTTGGATTTTGGAAACTGGTAAATTTCTACATCTGTCCGAATGTCTCTTTATGCTTTATAGCGTATTTGACATGTCAAAGCATTGTCGTACTTTATCCTTTTGAGGAGACTATTGTGGATCAGAGACAGCGGCTCATGGCTGAGAGCTCTGTTAGACACCACACACACCGGAGTAAGAAGAACACCTTTGCAGTGTTCGTGGAGTCGGCACCTAATGACCAATCATCCGGAAAGTTCCAACTATCCACTCTACACAAACTACAGAAACAACTAGCTGAGACATTTGGGATGTAAACAAAAGCAGGCAGAGGGAAGTTGAATCTTGGAGGAGGGCGTGCGTTTCCTGGGATTCAGCTTTGACCAGAGAAGCAGCCATGTTGCAAAGTGTGTGTGTGGCTAATACTCCTGTAGAAGGTCTGCTGCGCTTTCTGACCTGAGGCCTCAGAGGATGCAGGCTAGCGATCATGACCACGAGAGAGTGAGGCATCACTCAGAAGGGTGCTGTGTTGAGCTCTCCCCCGTCTCTAGCTGACCTACGAACCACACGTGCAGAAGAAGCCTCACCGCAGGTTCCGTCAAGTTTTAGAGTCTTGGACGGAGGTCTGACTTGCCATTCACCACAAATGAGACAGTCTTCAGCTGAGTCTAATGAAAAAATCGACAGTGAGTTGAATACACCATATTTTAGAGTCTTGTTTACACAACATGTGCACTGTCTAGGATTTAATCCCAGACTCTTTAAAATATGAAGAATCAGGAAAACACAACCTACTGTCAAGAGAGAAGACAATCAAAAGAACTCACCTTCAGGTGACTCAAATGTTGAAACTACCAGTGATGATTTTTAGGTTCAGTGGAGTGCTCCTAACGAAGGAGAAGATAAATCTCAAAAGATATATTGAAAATATACAAAGTCAAGTGGATATTTTAGAACTAACAATGCTAGGTATGAAATAAAAGCCTTACTGGATAAGCTTTAATAGTATAATGGAGAGAACGGAGAACTTGAAGATGGCGCAACAGAAATTACCCATCCAATTCAATCATTCAAGGAGGAGATGGAAGAGGAGGAGGAGGGGCATTCTGGAGAGCTTCAGGTCAGGGATATGTGGGAGAACATGAAAAGGAATAATATATGGGTAGTTGAAATCCCAGGAGGAGTGGAGAAAGAGAATGAGATAGAGAATCTTTGGAGAAATAATGACTGGGAACCTCTCAATTTTAATGAACTATTAAAACGTGCTGATTTAATAAGCTAAGTGAATCCCAAACAGGATACGGATAAAGAAACATACACGATGACACTACTGAAAACAAAGACAAAATGAAAATCTGGAAGGGAGCCGAGGAAAATGATAACATTATGTACAAGGAAAGAAATCCAATATGTACATTACAATAGCATTATACAAATATTCAAATCATCCAAAAGAATGAAAGAATAAACTGGAGGGACTAAAACCAAGGGATACAAACATAAAATAAATAATAAAATAGAAGCTCTGAATCCACCCAAACCAATATCAGAAATATGGAGATTGAGGATGGGAAAAAAGCGAAACTACTGTATACTTCCTAGAAGCAAAAGAATCAACAGGAAGTCATAAAATATTTGACAATAAATGTGTGGAAAAGACATCAGATGAAAAAACAAGCACAAGAAGACTGAAGTGACTATGGCAATATCAGATCAAGGAGACTTCCTCGCAAAGAGTGTTACTAGGAATAAACAGAAATTTCATTTATTTATTTTGAAGGAAAGTGTAGGCAGGAATGAAGGCAAGTAGGCAAGGGAAGAAAGGAAGAGAGAGGAGGAAGCATTTTTAAGCATTATTTAGTTGTTCATCTTGGTTGTTCCCCTGGGCCCCAAAATGGGAACTATGGGATGTGTGTGGACTGTGTCAACCGGAGGTTGCAAATTTAACCACTAACCAACTAGGTGGTGCCAGGAATATTGCATAATGAAAAAGACCCCACGATTAGTTAAGAAGACACAGCAACCATAAATGTGCCTGTGCCTAAAACAGGTCTTTAAAAAATGAATCAAAAAATAGATGAAATAGACACTATCATTGTCATAGTCGAAGACTTTTAATGTCCCTTACTCAATAATTGATGAAACAAGTAGACAAAATGCCAGCCAAGACGTAGCTGGTCTGAATAAAAAAATCACTAATCTTGACCCAATTGATTTTTGAAATTGTTTTATTAGGATGTTATTTTTAGGGCAGTTTAACAGAAACTTTTGCATGCCCTCTGCCCTGGCACCTGCAGGGCCTCCCCATTACCAGTGTCCCCACACCAAGTGGGACATTTGTTACAACCGATGAACCTGCACTGACGTGTAGCTATCACCCAGCTGCCCCGACAGTATCGTTCTTGATGTACATTCTATGAGTTTGGAGATGTCCAAGCACATATATTTATCGTTATGATAGCAGAGTAATTTCACCATCCTAAAAATTCTCTGTGCTCTGCCCTTCTTCCTCCCCCTTAACCCCAATGACCACTGTCCTTTTACTGTTTCTGTAGTTTTGCCTTTTTCAGAATGTCATGTAGTTGGAATCATGTCATCTTTTCAGATTGCCTGCTTTCACTTAGCAACACATGCGTTTAAGTTTCCTCCCTTTCTTTTCATGACTTGAGAGCGTCGCTATTTATTTATTTATTCTACTGTGGAAGGACATCTTGGTTCTTCCAAGTTTTGGTGATTGTGAATAAAGTGGCTACAAACATCTGAGTGTAGACTTTTGTGAGGCCATAAGTGTTCAACTCATTTGAGTAAACACCAAAGAACACAACTGCTGGGTCCTATGGTGAGAGTATTTTTTATTTTGTAGGAAATCACTAAACTGCCTTCCAAAGTGGCCGTAATGAATGGGGCTCCCACTGCACTACCTCCTTTTCCATATCTGGTGGTGTCCCTGTATTTAGGGAGATGCTTAATAACAGATATGCACTGAAAACCACAAGACATGGCTGAGAGAAATGTCCACAGGTCGAAATAAGTAGAAATAAGTATTATCTTTATGGAACCAGAAGACAGTTTTAAAATATCAAGGCTACGTTGCCCTATACAGTCAATTCAATCCCATTCAAAATCCCTAGAAATTTATATTCTGACGTTAAAACTTGTATGGCTACAAGAGACTTAGAATGGGCCGAATGGTTTTTAGAAAGAACAGAGTTGCACAACTGATACTACCTAATTTTAAGGTTTATTGCAAATTTTCAATGATCAAGAATATGTACTAAAACCAAGAAAGTAGCTACATTGGTAAATCAATGAAAAATTATAGTCCCAAAATAGATCTGCATATGAGCAGTCACTTGATTTTCAATTCACCAGAGAACAATTTTGAATATGTATGGTGTGGCATTATTGTGGTTATCATGTCACAGCATCTATAAACACTGAGTTCTGTTGTACCCCTGAAATGAATATAATGTTTTATGTTAATGATATATCATTTTTAAAAGTGGTCTTTCCATATTCAGCAACTAAATATTAATTCTTACCTCATATCATACACAGAAGTTAACTTTTAATGGATCATAGACCTACACTTAAAATCTGTAACTATAAAGCTTCTAGCAGAAAACAGAGGGAAAAATCTTTGTGACACTGGGTAGGGAAAAGATTTATTAAAGAGAAGACAAAAGGAATGAAGAAAAGAAATATCAGAATAGGCATTATCAAAATAAAAAGCATTTGTTCTCTAAAAAGCATAGGCAAGAAAACAAAAACAAAAAGACAACTGGGAGAAAATATTTGCAAAAATAAAATTGGTTACAAATTTTATATCTAAATGCATAAAGAACTCCTAAAACTCAGTAGTTACGAGAGATAACCCAAATGAAAAAATGGGCATAAAATTGGATACATCACAAAATGGCCATGAACACATGAAAAAATATTCAACATCACTGGCCCAAGGAAAATGCCAAGTAAAACCACAACTAAGATACTACTGCATGTCCGCTAGAATGGATAAAAAATACAAAAAAAATCTGATAAAGACTAAGAATTATCAACAATCTGTTCCATATTTTGATAAAATAACCCCTGGAAGAATAGAATCCTTCTCTGGTCCTGATGAAGGACCAGAGACGGAAAAGTGCTAAGGTACTTCTACAGAAGATAGTCACATAAAGTTTAGACAAGACCATTTTCTATTGCTTGGATACTTCTTGGCTCAGCCATTTCTCTCCCAATTAGCTGGTGCTGCTGTGCTATAGACTGTAGGAATGAAGGTGCGAAAAAAACAAGAAGGGAAATTATGTCTTGAGAACTGGCCTGTTGTAATCCAGACCCATCTTCCTCTCCAACCAGTGACATCAAGACACTTCAACACAGTTCTGTGAAAATTCTCACCTTCCTCATTTTCCTTTCTCTTCCCTAATTGTAGCCAAGTTCATCTGAATATGTAGATGCATATGAATACAAAGCTCAAGTGACTTACACTGAACACAGTAGAGGATGTGGGTAAAGTCCTAGATTCCTGTTTATTTCTCAAATCACAATGTTCTTTGGAAACTGCTTACTTTCTGTAGATAGATGAAAAGTACGTAACGAATTTAAGGAGAATCAGGAAATGTGTTCATTATTTAGAATTAGCATGTACATTCCTCAGCGTTTCTCTTCAGCTCAGCAGTATTAATACTTTTGTTTCCTATATATTTTACATTTGTTTTCTCTACCTTTTCTTGGACTTAAAACAATAGGTTAATTGAGATTTGGTATTTTTCTCCAAGAGGGCGTTTTATTCATTCTGAATTGCTGATGTGCTAAATTGTTGTCACGTTAGATTTGATATTTGTGCTAAGATGCCACCGAAAGAAAAAGTCAAACATGAGCTGTCTAGCCTCTGTGATCAAGTTAAATCACATCATCTTTCACGAGTTTTAATATATAACTTCACATTAAGGGCTTGAACTTCATGGATTACATTCTGAAAAGCATTTGGGCTCAAATCGCAAGAAATCATCTCAGTGGAGAAATTCACAGTGCGTAGCACCTGCCAATCTGTACTGGCCCTGAGCCGCCCTCCCTCCCCTCTCTATTGTCTGAGCCCTGTTCTCCCTCGTCTGGGTGCCTCCTATTCACCAAGCGTAATCGATTTTTCCTTTTGTGTGATACCCCCAGAACCTGCAGCTTTGCCTCGAAAGTGCTTTTTAAATTTCAAAATATATCAATCACGTATATATTTTTTAAAATTTAACGAAAGGTGCAGGCAGGAATGTGGGCAAGTAGTCAGAGAGAGAGGAAGAAGAAACATTTATATACTTAATCAGTTGTTGCTGCTGGTTGCCGCCCACACCCCAGGTCCTTGGCCTTCATGTGGACTGCTGGAGACTTGGGGACATGCCACCACATCAAGTTCTTCTGTTTTTAATTAACCCTCCTTCTTTGTTCTGCAAGAACATTTAAAAGTTCTTGTCAAGTTGGTTTTGTTGAAATTGGTTGTTGGCTCTCTGACATTTCCTCTGTCTGTTGTCAATGTCCATGGGTCTTTTCTCCCACTGTGTTTTCTGCCTGTTGTCAATGTGCAAGGAGGCTTTTGATTTCTATTCTTTTTACACCTCGCTGATCTCATGAGATTTCTTATGACCCCTAGTAGCTCTTGCTTTTATTCGATTCTCTTAAATTTTCTGACAATCCAATCATACGTGCTAAGTTTACCGCCTTTACTCCTCTGATTTCTTTTTTTCATCTGGTTGCTTTAAATGATACCTTCAGAAGAGTGATAGATAATAAATGGAAATAGTGCCAACCTGAGGGTTCCTGTTGTTGTTTTTTTTTTCTACTTTCATGGATATTTCCAGTGTTTCCTCATTAAACCTGAGACTACCTTTTCTTCTGAGACCGACGTCTTTAAACACACACACACACATATGTGCCTATATCTATTCATTGATTTCCATTTCACTAAAGATTTTTAGTTTAATTAGTTTTGATAGGTGCCTTATCAGTATCAATAAAGCTGATTGTATTTTCATTAGAGCTCACTAAATGATGAATTAGTTCAGTCGATTTCCTGCATTGAATCATATTTGCATTTCTGTACTAATTCAATTGGTCTTTGTATATTCTAATGACCAATATTTTATTTAGGTTATTTGCATCTTTATTTATAAGATATATTTAAATTTTCCTTTTTTTGCGTGAAGCATTCTATTTCCTTTTTTTTAAAGAGAGGAAGGAAGGAGATGAGGAAGCAGCACTTTAATTTATTTGTTAATTTGTTTTGGTTGCTCCCCTCTTGCCCCCCCAGGATGAGAATCTGAGCTTTGCATGGTTTATACCCTGGCTTAACACCTGAGCCACCATGGCATGCCTGCTAGTGAATCCTTACTTGGGTTTTGGTAGCAGTGCTATGCTTGCTTTATAAAAATAAGTTAACACTCTTTCTTAGGACTAAAAAGTTTAAATTGCACTGGAATGGGCTGTTCTTTCAAGATTTGGGAGAAAATCCCATGAAACCACCAGAATATTGATATGGGGGAGGGGCTGCCTATCTCACAGTGTTCTGTTTCTCATATGCAGTTCATCTCTTTAATTTGTCTACTCCTGGAATTGCACTGGTAAATTGGAGATTTCCTAGAAAAATGATAATCTCATTCCTGTTTTCAAGGGTATTTGCATAGAATTTGACAAAGGGTCTTTTCTTTGACTTTCTCTTTCTCTTGTTATTTTCCCATTATCATTTCTCAGGCCATGTATTCTCTTTTCTCTCTTCCTTGCTTAGGTTAAGCAGAAGTGTTTGTTTTCAGAGAGCCAGTTTGGCTTTATTAGTTCTACTCTCTTGCTATTTTCTAAATTATTAATTTCAACTTTGTGTTACTCCTTTTTTTAAACTTCATGACTCATGCTGAATTCACTCATTTAAAAAATTAATATAGCTATATAAGGCCATGAAGTTTTATCTGAAAGCACTTTAGCTATTTGGAAAGGTAGCGTGTATGTATATTTTTCATACTAACTGCTATTCTTGTTGAAAGGAAAGGTGCAGGCAGGAATGAAGGCAGCAGTAGGCAGGCAGGAAGACAGGAGGAAGCATTTATTTATTGTATTTATTCATCTTGGTTGTTCTCGTCCGCCTGCAGATGCAAACCTGGGTCCTGGGGATGTGTGTGGACTGTGTCTGCCGAAGGTGGTTGACCAAACCGTTACTCCAGCAGTGTGCACCAAGCTATTGTTTTTTATCATGGAAATTCACTTAAGAGTTTAAGGAAAGAAATGTTCGGCTATTAGAATGGGGATGGATGATGGTGGGCTTTGATTGTAAGTTGTAGGCAGATGATTTGATTTCATTCATGTATTTTTTGTTTTATAATTAACATATTTTTATAACTTATTTAAAATTTATTGAAGTAGCATTGCATTCTAACATTGTGTTGATTTCAGATGTGCGTCACCATAAATCAACATCTGTATATATTAAATTTATCACCAACGATCCAATTTATTCTTCACCATTTAATTGACTCCTTTCTCCCTATTTTCTAGTCCCCTCCCTCTTCCCTTCTGGTAACCACTAATTTGATTCTGTAGTCTAAAAGTCTATTTTTGTTTAATTTGGTTCATTTTTTGTTTGGTTTCTCTGTACACCACAGGTGAGTGAAATTAAAGAATGTTTTCTTTCTCCTTCTGTCTTATCTTGCCAAGCATAATCCCCATTAGGTCCATCCCTGCTGCAAATGGCAATAGTATTTCACTGTGTATGTACATCACATGTTCTTGATAAAAATAGTATTAAGACCCCACTGAGTAGTTTTGGTCAGGAAAGTAATGTGTTATTTTGTAAGAGGAACAGCTCATATATTAGCAGCTAACTTGTCTAGTACTTATTCTTTTTCAGAACAATTTTTGGGGAGGAAATGCCTTTTCTCAGCAGAGATGGAAAAAAAAAGTCTTATCTAGTTTCTTTTGGAAGACTATATGGGCCAAACTCAGAAATGAGCATCTGCTTGGAAGCTCTCATGATCATTTCCAGTGTCTTACATTTGGATGAAGTCTTTCTTTACTGACTGGAATTCCGCATGGGAAGTTCCTTTAAATTTGAAGGCTGTCCGAAGGGCCACGGGCAACTGTTCCTTTCTGCTGTCACGCGTGGTGTTGCTTCTACTCAGGAACTTACCTTCGCTTTCAAGGGTCTTATTTCTCTATGAAATTGTAAATTCCTCATACAGAATATATAGTATTATTTAAACTATAAGTCAATTCACATTTGTTATTTTTTTAGGTACCAGTTCTTCAATTCCTACAATGTGCCCATGAAGAGTCAAAATACTCTGAGATTACCTTCCTTGTCTTTATATTATCTCTAGACGTAGTATACATTTAAAATGTCTCATTATGCTAGACACTCTTTGCCTTCTCATGCTCTAATATTAGAATACCTAAATGATTATTTCTGGATCAAATGGACATCTCATTTGAATTTTATGTTAGGGACTCATAGTTCATTGTTCCCGCCCTCTCTTTCTTCTTTTCCTTCCTTCTTTCCACACTTTTATTGTTTTTATTTAGTTGTGCATCTTGTTTGTTACCCCTGGCTCTGGGACACGAACCCCTGTCCTTGGGATGTAGGCGGACTGCGCTCAGCCTGAGGCAGTGGGCCCAACCACTACCCCACCAGGGTGCCAGTTCCTTCTTCCTTACTGATTTTGTTGAGAGAGGCAATTGCCTATGAAAAACTATTTGTTGGACTCCTCTACAGTAAGAGCACCCACGTGATGAAATTCTGGCCACTGGGACATAGTTAGAAATCCCTGCTCAAGAACTGGAATTGGAGGGTGAGCAAGAGGGCTGGCCACGCTCAGAGAAAGGAAGGGGGATTTGAAAGCTGGGAGGTGTGAACACCAGCAGCTCCACAATTTGCAGGGAGGCAGGACAAAATGAAAATGCAGGCCCATGTTCAACAGTTACTGATAATTAAAAACTGCCCACAGTCGAGCATTAGCTGCCACCGCTGTCAGCGTGTGACCCTATGTGATTGCAGGGTCACATGCCCATGAAGCTGCCCTGGGCCGCTGGGTGGCCCGGAGATGCCACGTCCTGGGCTGCTGTTCTTTTCACAGACAGCACAGCCTGCTGTGCGTGGACGGGTCTTCTTGTCCCCACGCGCCACAGCTGACGTGGGGCTGAGGACGCGGCTGTCAGATAAGGTGCGGCCTGGCCCCCGGCAGCGCCGCTGGGGTGTGGACCAGGCCTGGAGGGTCTGGGTCACCTCCTGTCTTGTGCCAACACGGCTTCTCCTACAGACACACGGTCGTTCTGCGTTTCCTTGTGGCACCTGCAGTGGCCTGTGTCATGAGGCCCGGCTCTGCGGGGGACAGCAGAAGGCGGCTGCACTCCAGCCGGCTTCAGCCTCCTTCACAGTTGGTTTGCGTGGGCGGACAGGATGCGGGTCTCAGTGTACCCTTAGCCGCGGTCCAGAGGGGCTCATGTGCATCCAGAGCAGGTGCTTCCCCTCTGGTTCCCTTTGCCGACAAAGAGCTTGGATCTTACTGAACTCAACTGAAAAATGACCCAGAACGTTGGTCCACGCCTGCCGTGGGCTCCCGCCTGGTGGCCTCCAGGAGGAGACCTGTGCTGGCTCCTTCCCGCTGGGAGAAGCGGGGCCAGCCTTCAGGCGTGCTCGTCTGTGGTGGTGGCAAGCGTGGTGGCCGCTAGCTACTATTTACTAGTGCTGCAAATGTCCCTGCCACGTCACCGCTCAGGGACCTGAGCGTGACCTGTGCGTGTGTAGGATCCCCACTCTGAGACGAGTGCACTTCTGCGCAGGTCCCGCACAAACACCCAGGTCACCGGTTCTGGGAAGTGTGGGCGGGCGGGCCCAGCCAGCCGCAGGTAAGAACGCATGGCGTGGGGTGCCCCTAAAGGATGTGGGGGCCCACCCTTGTCCTCTTGTGGGAGGAGAGAAAACGCCGCCAAGAGGACGGTATTCCAGTCTGTCCAGATTCTAGGAGGTGAGTGCTGGATGCTACCAGTGGAACTAATGTGAAGCGCTGCCTGCCTCTGGGTGGGGAAGAGGCCAGCTGCCATCTCCCTGACCCTGCAAGGAATGGGGGCCGGGGAGGCCCTGTGGCCAGGAGGCTGGGGACAGGCCTGGATCTAGGTTGATGCTCCTACTTATGCCTTGACTTCCAGCCTGGTTTTGCCGGACATCAGGCATTGGCGCACATCTGTAACTGCCCCACATCTGTAACTGCCGCACATCTGTAACTGCCCCACATCTGTAACTGCCCCACGTCTGTAACTGCCCCACGTCTGTAACTGCCGCACGTCTGTAACTGCCCCACGTCTGTAACTGCCCCACATCTGTAACTGCCCCACATCTGTAACTGCCCCATCAGCTGCTTGCTGGTCCTTAGGGGTCCATGGAGGGCAGAACTCTTGTGTTCCTGGGCTCTTGGGTAAAGTCTCATTTTCACATCATCACATGTCACTGCAAGCTGAGGCCCTTTGGTTACGGGAAGAATGAGAAATTGTCGGTGTAACCAATCTATCATCACGTACACGTCTGTAGCCTCGGCGTCAAGGCTGAACTGTGCCCCTGTGCCCTGACTCCTGGAGTCTCAGAATGTGACTATTTGCACAGGTAAAATGAGGTCATCAGAATGGACACTAATCCGATGTGCTGGTGCCCCGTAAGAAAGGAGAACTTGGTGACGGACACGCATAGAGGGACACTGGTGTGAAGAGAGCAGGTGCAAGCCTAGGACCGTGGTCCGGAACAGGCTTTCCCTCGCAGCCCCGGGAAGGAGGCAGCCCTGCAAATGTCTGGACTTCAGCTCGGCCTTCAGGACTGACAAGAGCTTTCTGTGGGTAAGCCCCTTGCTGGTGGTCTTGTCTTATGCAGCACTTGGAAACCAGGTCGGGCGATCCTGTTTTACAAGGCTGGTGGATTCGGGTGCAGAGGGAATGCCATTCTGTGTATGTGTCTCCACGCCGTATTCTCCACTCTCCAAAGACGGTGGCAGTTGGATTGCAGGAAGCTCCACAGACTGGTCAACGCACTGGGTTCTTACGTGGGACAGGTGACCTTCCCATGTCACTACAACTTTTTTAAAATAAGGAAATCTGGTCGGGCTGGTATGACCTGAGTCGGGTCACACAGAGGCCGCGTCACCGGTCAAGTGGAACAGATTGGAGGCTTCCTGGGTTAAGGTCATCATCACCTGTTGGCGAGCAGTCTCTGATTTTCAATAAGAAGTTGCTATTAAGATGCTGGAAGAGTTGCTTTCTTTCAATATATATGCTAAAAATGATAACAATTACTATCAATGGCCAAGTTGGGAAAAGGATTATTTTTCTCGCCAGCAGTCAGAGAGGGGTGTCTGCCTCCTGAGACTTGATTGGTGGTGCTACAGCATTTTTTCATATAAGGTCTGAAGAGGGTATCTTGAGCCACCTAGGTCACGATACTCGGCTTTGTACCACATTATTGTACATCGCCTCTGAAAAGAATAGGTCCTTCACCTTCTGGAAGCTCAAATAGTTCTGAACAACCCAAAACATGCACAATGCTGATGAAAAAGGTCAATGCGATAAGGAAAACAGAAGCCAGTGTCTCAAGGATACTGGATAAATGTCTTAATCATTGAGCATCAAAGTTCTAATTATCACAGAGAGTTTGCCATTTTACTTGCTACTAGTCAAGCACACTGAGCATCATAAAAAGATTTGTAAAAGCCTCAAAAAGTCGGATTCTCCAGACACAGGTCTTTGCTGTGTCACAGCCCTGGTCTCTGCACTTTTAAATCTCTGGCCTCTCAGCGGTTGCTGGAAAGGGTTAAAATGGGTACATGTGTTATCTTTTGACAGACTACTGCTGAGTAGGAATATCTCTTCTTCCTGAACACCAGATCCCCTTCCTGCCTGTGAGTCTAAAAAAACGGATGTATTTTCAATAAACGCTCGTTGAATGACCAGTGGGAATGATTTTCTATGATTTGAGGGAGTAAAGGTCACAGGTCAGTAAGGAATGAACATTTTTACTTTGAAATAAGGAAGACAATTTATTGTAGTGAGATTATACTAAAGTTTTACATAGGACCCCCCAAGACATATAAAGTGACTTGCTTCCACTGTGGGATGGGACACCACTGAGATACAAAGAATCTCAAAATGCTGTAAGTCAGCTCATCCTGATGCAACGCATGTTCGCAGACCGACACCATTTTAAGACAAGATGATCAGGATGACAGATTTAAGCATTTTCTTAAATGTTAATCATGCTCCTTTTTTTTTTTTTGGACTGGAGCTGGAAATGCCTTTGATAATTGCAAACACTCATCCTGATTCCCTGCAGTTCCGTTCTTTCCTCTTACTGTGGTGGTCTGCACAAAGCTGCTCATTGAAAGAAACCTTCTGCAGAGATTTAAACATTCCCCCTAAATGGAGTTCATGGAACACAGGAACGGTGGCATGCATTGTGAGGCAACGTGAAAAAAGACAAAAACTGTAAACACTGACCAACAGAAAAGCGCCCACAAGGCACAGCTTACCGCGTGCCGCACCAGTGCGGGGACACGCGGACGCTGCCGGGGCGCTGTGTCCCCACCCTCTCTGAGGAGGGCTCTGCACAGCTTTTCTAAAGGAGCTTATTCTTGACTTCGGGGAACCAGTCCGGAAGCAGTTTGTCGCCACACAGCCGAGCACTGCCGAGCCACGGGCTGCGGCGAAGTCTCCTAAATGTAGGATTCTTTGGCCTGCTGGAGCTGGTGGAGCTGCTCAGCCTCGAAGACCAGCTGGCCGCATGTGTGCACTAGGCGGGCCAGCTTGTCCTTCTGCCTGGACTCGGACCTGGTTCGCAGCCGGTGCAGTTCAGAGCGCTGGGTGACGGTCGCCTGCCCCCAGGTTTCCACAGAAGCACAGACTGTCCTGCTCTGTTCCCAACTCTTGGTCCTGGGCCACGGTGTGTGGCCACCCAGTGGCTCTGAATCGCCCATGTCTCCTGAACGCTGTCCGTGGTGACAGGGCACGGGTGGCGGCCCAGCGTCCAGGCCCAGAGTCCTGGCCCGCATGCTGTCCACCGTGTGGCTCCCGCAGGCAGCGGGGCCGGGAGCCTGGGCGCGGATGGCCTCCTCGTACGACGGCGGGCTCCCGGGGTGTCTCTGGTCCACCAGCCGGAACACATCCTCCACCGACGGGCTGTGGGCCCGGGGGCCCGGGTCCGGCGCCGGGGGGCCGCCCGTGTCACGCAAGTGTTCCTGGAATAGCCGGCCGGTCAGCTGGCTTTCCCTTCTCAAGCCCTTGTTGGCCTGGCCTCTGCTGCAGCCTCTGGGTTTCGGGGGGCCCAGGCCAGGGGCGTGGGGCGGCACTTTCCTGTGGGAGGCGAAGGAGAACGACAGCGAGTGCTTCTTGATTTCGCGGCTGGGCTTACTCTTCTCGGCCCTGGTGAAAGACTGATGTCTGCTGAAGATGCATCTTTGGGGACTGCTCGCAGAGGCCGTGGGCGAGCTGTCAGAAGACGCGTCCAGAAGGTGTGCGGAGAAGGCTTTGGGTGTCTGTCCCCACGGAGTGGCCGACCCCCAAGCCAGCTTGCTCAGCCTCCGGGCCTGGGGCCCCTGGTTTCTGCCCTGGGCTGCGGGAAACACCTCCTCTGGGAAGGGGTCTTCAGTGTCCTCGCTCTCCTGAGAGCCCGTGAAGTCATCCTCGCTGCCCCGCGGTTTCCGGCTGGCTTTGTCGCCCTCCAGACCCTCCAGGGAGGACGGCATGCTGGGCTCTGAGTAGCTCCTGTCTGGCTGACTGAGGACACCTCTGAGCCGGGCCACAGCGCTGCTGGAGGGCTCCCGGCTGAAGCCCCAGGCCTGCGGCTGGGCCCTGGGCTCTGAGCGCCCCCGCGGCTGCCGGCCTGGGGAGCTGGCTGCACTGCTGGACTCCACGTCAGGGTCGTTGCTGTCATAGGCTGAGTCATTCTGCAGGGTTGACCCGTCTGGAGGGAGGAGAGGTACAGGGGAGCTTTTTGTTCTGTTTCTTTTAGAAATAAACTCCAGCACAGTTTACCTGACGGATAGCGACTATGGCGCGAACCGATTTCATGAAGCTACTTGGGGCTTGATGTAAAAGGAACTTGTCGCGAAAACTTTATTTCTCTTGGGTGCGCCCTGGTGGCCTAGCTGTCTAGTGCCTGGGAGCATCCCACACACATCGCAAGGTGCAAGGGTTCAAGACCCAGGGCCCTAGGAGAACAGCCAAGGTGAACATCTAAATAAGAACAAAGTGCTTCCTCCTCCTCTCTCTTTCTGCCTGCCTGCCTTACTCGCCTTCATTCCTGCTGCACCTGTCCTTTAAAAAAAAAGTCTGAAAAATGTTTGTTTCTCCAAATTTACTGTTGAGGAAGAAAAATAAGAAAAATAAATGAGGGAAAGGAGAGGAGGGAAGAGGAGAAGGGAGAGGAGGGGAGGGGAGGAGAAAAGAGGGGAGGGGAGGAGAGGGGAGGAGAGAAGGGAGAGGAGGGCAGGGGAGAAGGGAGAAGAGGGGAGGGGAGGAGAAGGGAGGGGAGGGGAGGCGAGAGAGCTAAAAATTTATTCATCTTCAATGTAAATCTGATCCTGTGGGTGAGGTGTTCATTGGCTCCATCTCCCTTTTAAGGAATGCACAGTCTATCACGTGGAAACAAAAGTTTCTTACTTTAACCCTCTAGCTAAAGTTCGCTTAGTAACATTAGGGATTCTTTGTGACTGAGAATAGGAAGCAGGCAAGTTTGGGGCTGCAGTAAATGTGTCTGCAGCCAGAGGAGACAGTGCAGGAAAATCCGAGAGCCTTTTCTGTGTTTAACGACTTCCCTCTGGGCCAGTCCCTTCCGGTCTGGTGATTTATGACGGCCGCTTCTGCTCTGGACCCCAGACATGCCTCACGTTGCTGGCGTGACCCTCCCCACAGTCGTAATCAATCACGCCCAGTACCTGAGCTGTCCGTGTGCTCCACAGAGTCATCAGAAGTGACGCTGGAAGGTGCTGGAATGTTCTCCCCGAATATTTCCAGGCAGTTTTCAATGAGGAATTCCACCAATGTCTTAACCTGTGAAGAAAAATAAGCAGGCCGTCAGCTTAAAAAATCTGTTTTTTTTTTTAAAGGGAGTGGAGAATGGAGGTCAGCTGTTCAGGTGGGGCCAAGATAGGGATAAAACATATTTACTGGCTGCAAAGAGCCGACAGAAAAATTGGGAATAATCACAGGCATTATTCGAGTGATTTTTGAGATATGCATTTTTTTGAGACTTAATAAAAGTCCCTTACTTTAAAGTGATTAAAGTTTTGATCGAAGTAAGGGGTTTCCCAAATTCAGAGTTGGATGGCACTGGAGACCAGAACCATGAAAGGCCCCTCTGTCCTGGGAGACAGTGACGTTTAATCCCGTGGGGCTCGTCCTCCACCTTGGAGGACGACACAGGACACAGGCCTTAGTTCGCTGGGCTTCATGAAAGGCACACGTCTACGAGCTTGGGATGGTGACAAAAGTATGCTGCAGCCCGTGTTTGCATCGTGATCTGGAGTCAGTTGAGAAAGAGCCATTTCACTACTTGGCTTGTGGAAACGGATGGTGAGATCTGAGCCCCGAGTTTCCAGAAATAGAGGCAAACAAACCTTGTGGTTCAAGTCTCTCTGGGCTTCCAACGACAGGCTCTGGTCCTCCTCTCGGCTCAGCATGCTGGGTCCCAGGCAGATGGCGAGGTTGCTGGCGTCCATCTTGCTGGTGTCGCTCTTCTTGCTGATCAGGAAGAGCACGGGGACCAGGTGCTGCAGCAGCCGGAGGTTGGGCCGGGGGAGCATCTCCGCCACCCTACGAGGTTGGAGAAGCCGGCCTTAGAGGAGGCCGGTGCCTGTCTAGCTTCCTGTCGCAAGTTGAAAGTTTCTGCCTAGACCAGGACTTCCTTTAAAATGAGGAAGTGCATTTTCACAAGCGACACTGCGCAACGTTCATTCAGACGGTCAGTGGCCGCTGACACGGAGCGAAACTGCTTAGCCACGCGATCGTGCAGAAGCAACTCTGCTTTAGATCCGGGATACCAGCCACGGACCCTTGATTCTTTACGCAGCTCAAGTCATGAAGCGCGCGTCTTACCTGAACCTCCCTCATCGGTGAGACTATTTTGAAAATAAGTGGTTTGTGTCGCCACATAGAAAGTCTTCTAATACAGTAAGTTTTTTTTTTTTTTTGCCCACAAACATTTGCCTCTTTTTGAACAATGATCTTCAGATGAAGAGGACATATTTTTATACTATTCCAAGAAATCTCGATGGAAAATAAATGCGGTCAAGGCGATGCTTAAACAGCACGCTGTTGCTGATGATAATTCAATTTGTAAAGCTTCGTTTTTTGAAAAACAAAATGGTGTTCTGATCATTTTCACTTCTCAGGAGAAGTGGTTTTTATGCAAGAGATTTATGTCTCAAGTAGAAACATTGCGATAACCTTAGGATTTTCATTTTAGGACACTGATGTCTTCATTCTGATACACATTTCATTAAAAATACTCAGCGATGTGGGGTCATCATAATCTGCAGACACTTTAATAAGATTTGGCAATAGCACTGACATTTCAGAGTTAGATGCTGAAGGTTCTCTGTTACAAGTCACACTTGCATTTTTACAGGTGCAATTGTGTTTACTGTCATTGGGATTTGGTTTTATATACTTTCATTTTGGTTACTTATAAGAATATGAAATATGCTATCGGCTTTTCGGAGCAAAGCAGTCCCTTCCAGATGGTCCTGCTATGCTTTCAGGGATGTCTCCTGGGATAATTCTTACCTGCACATCAGCAGACTATGTGGCAGGACGACCCGCATGTGGCTGGCTAGCCAGCCTCGAGGCTTTTCTCTATGAGTTTTGAACTATTTATATTTTTCATCTCCTCTACTGCTTGGGATTTGTGAGTCTGGAGGTTAACTTTCTCCTTTTTGAAGCAGTACTTTCTTCCCTTTGGCAAAAACTCCTTTTATTACATGTCTAGAAATTCTGGAAATCAGTGATCAACTCCACACTAATTCACTACAATATCCTGAAACACTGTGACCATTTTGTAAAGACTCAAAAGATGGAGCCCAGGAGTTCCTCGCCCCCAGGGTGACTGTGGCCACTTACTGTTTAAGGGCTTCGATCCGGTCCTCCTCGTTCTGCTTCTCCAGGGCGCCCATCCACTCTTCGAACAG
Source organism: Solenodon paradoxus (assembly GCA_004363575.1). Taxonomy (NCBI): domain Eukaryota; kingdom Metazoa; phylum Chordata; class Mammalia; order Eulipotyphla; family Solenodontidae; genus Solenodon; species Solenodon paradoxus. Next base: position 248,177 of record RJWH01002128.1, read on the forward strand.
GTCACATGAAAGCAGCTTCTGTGGGATACTTCTGAGGAAATCCTGGAGGATGTGAGAGAACAGGTTGGCCTGTTTGTGCGACACAGGCACGGGCATCTCTACCTTCACATCGCTTGCTCCTTCTCGGGACCCTGTGTTCAGCCTGGCGCCGGTTGTGCCCCTCCCTTCCTGCACTCGCTCTTTCAGGGAAGCCTCTTAGCAACTTGCTAACCTCAGGCCCAGTGAGGGTACCATCTTGGCGAGGGTGTCACCAGATTCGGGGGTGTGGACTTGGCCGTAGGACAGCCTGAGTGCCTTTTCTCATCAAAATGTAGGGGGAACTTAATGCATCGCCCTCTGTTGGAATCTGGGATCACTGAAACAGAGATGCTTATATAAATCGATGCAAAATTGAACTTAAAAAAAATAATTAAACTCCAAGATTAATTTGCAGTGATTCGAATGGAGAAGAGACCATTTCCTATTTCCTGAGACCTGTGCCAGCACCCAAGAGCGGCTTATTTGGCGGAGCCCACCTTGAAGACCACGGCCAGGAGGTGCACGGGGAGACCCTCCAGGCCCACTGTGCCTCCCGAGTTCAGTTCCTCCTTCAGTTCTTTCCGGGCTTTCTCGTTGGCTGCTTTCCTGAATATCCCTTCAGTGGAAGGGCCTTTAAGGCAGAGAATGGTGAGAATATCCTGTAGGAAACAGAAGGAGGGGTAGGACATGAGTACCCTTGGTCGGAAACACACATTTTGCTGCTACTAAGACATAGAAAACAGATGTTTAGGCAGAAGAGAGACCTGACATAACGTGCACGAACAGTAGCTAACTCAATCGGTCATAAAACACCCGTTAAAGCTCTCCATTATACTAAGATCATCTTCACAAGGGACTTCATGCCAATTTTCCCTTTCAGTTCAGTTGCTATCAATTATTTTTTCCAACACTGACAATTTTAAAGAGGAAATAACTTGTGAAAGCTCTGATTTTGCACATTCTGAAGTTATCCCAGGCCTCTCTCTTTTCAAGTCACCCCCATCGTGGAATTTCTGATCATCTGCTCTCAATCTCGTCTCTGGTGAGTTTCCAGAAGCTGCACATCTTCAGCATTCATTCCGAACATCGTGACGTCTGGCGGAGGGAGGGACCGTCCACCTGAGTTCACTGGCAAACACAACTATTTTCTCTGTGAGCTGCCAGGCAGTCTTCGCATCACATCTATAGGTAGACGTCCCCTTTCCCAAAGTGGGAAACCCTGATGGTCGCCCTCAACAATTATGGAAATGAGAGGCAGACTTCCCAAAGATATATTTGCACATCTGACAAAAGCTGCAGCACGTTTGCCTCTGTGAAGGCTCTCCTACCCGAATGGGTCTTGGGAGTGTATCGTCGTCACCGCAGATAATCGACAAGGGCTGGTCGAACAGTGATGTTTTCAATTCTGGCTCTGAAGCCGCAGAAAAATCTGATGAAGGTGAAAGCCTTCTCATGAGAAAGGGCCAGGATAGCACCTTCTTTCTCTTCTTAATATCTACAGCCAGGAAAACAGGACCGAGAGGAAAATTAGGTGCAATTCATAATAAACCAAGAGTGACATGAGAACAGGGATCTTGTCAGCCATATCATGTTATATGGGGAAAATGACTTTGAAAAACTGAGAAAGCAAAGAAAAATCTAGAAAAATCAACCCGAAAAACAACCACACTGTTGCCAAGACAACCAGTCCCTACACATCAACACCAAGGCTCAAAGGCTCCACCTTTCCTGTTTTTACGCCTTGTCAACTCTTTGCTACAGAAAACAGCAAAACCCAACTGTGCAGGTCAGAAACCACTATCTTAACATATTGACCTAAATAAATACACAAACCGCTTCTGATGTGAAGTAGAGTGTCTAGTTTCCTCCTTGGACTAGTGAAGAAAGGTAAGCTTCATAAGGAAAGGAAAGGACTTGCTCGAGATGATTTTAAAGTCTCTTAATTGGGCTGATGGTCAAACCACTGCAGCCCGCTGCACGCTAGGGGGAGTGACACCGTCCAGCGTGTCTGCAGTCCCCACGAGAGCACCCTGGTACTCCTTCAGGGCAGGGCAGATCCAGGAAGGCTTGAACCCAGACCTGGCAACGGGGAATCATCAGTAAACTTTACCAAGGTATTCTAACCTTGCAAAAGCCTGGAGATGTGTGCACAGTGGTATGCTTCTCAGAAGTTTCCTTCTTTCTCCTTTCCCCCCTAATAATTATAAAAGCTAACATACATTTTCTAAATGCATCCTATGTTGGCCATGGAAGACGATGGAGAGGGATGTGGCTTATAGTTCTTAGAGTTCAGCAGAGCTGGGTCAGGGTGATGTTATAATCAAATGCATCATGAAAACAAGGCAGAGTGCCCGTGGGTTCTTTGGAATCTGAGATCTGAACAGCTGCCTCACAGACTCCTAAATTCGGTCTCCTTTAGAGAAGGAAGCGTATGAAGAAGGCACGGTGTATTTCCCCCAAGCATGCAAGCTTCCATTGTCCAAACAGAAGCGGCCGGGAGATCTGTGATCCCACTGAAAACCTTGGGGCTGCTCTGTCCCTGCACTCCTGCTGTCCCAGTGAGCAGGGGCAGGCCTGCTGTTTAAGTGTTCATGTCCTGCGGTCTTTAAAGGAACACTTAAGAAAACAAGTTCCTAGTAAAGCACTGTGGTTTTGCAAACCAACAACATTTGCACTTAGCACTTGCATAAAAGACCAGTCAGGTTTCCAAACTCACCTGCTAGCTGGCAGATGCTCTCTTCTCTCTCACATGGTCCCAACAGACGGTGCTCCTGGATATCACCCTAAACATATATTTATTTCAGTTAAAAAATGCATTTCTTTCCTCACAAAGGCACACACAACCTTTTGTTCACATTAACAATTAGTCTATAGAATTCTTTGATTTTTGGGGGGTCTGGTTTTAGAATCAATATGAAAGTCCTTAGTCTCATCCTACAAGATCCCAATGAATGGGTTGAAGTTACTGCATTAAACAGTCCAAATGACATTCAGTTAAAACAAAGGCTTTCATCTCACAGAACAGACAAAAAGTTGAAAACATTGCTTTCTTACCTCTGATTGACATCCAATTAATGTAGCCATGTTATTGCCATTTAGTGTTTTTGACTAAAAGAGGAAAAAAAAGCGAATCAGGAAAGATCTCTAGGCTCCTGCCTCTAGAAAATGCAAATCAGTCAGAGTCAGGGGACACGTACGGCACTGCAGCCCCTGGCGAACTTCATTAGTGTTTGGGCGGATGACCAGTGCGGGTTGCGCTCCGGGTGACGGTCTCCGTCTACAAGAAATCATACAAGAATTGGTTCGAGAGGGACACACGGGCAAATTGCCCAGGTTCAGTGTTATTTCGCACCAACACCGAGTTTGAAACTATTCGTGAGATAAGTTTTATTTAAAGTCAGTTACAGGTCGCCAGATGTCTTAGTCTCTTCAAAACTGCCTCTGAGCACACTTATTTCTCCATGATTTAGACCTGAGCGCTTCACCGTGACAAACTCAGTTATGCAGGCGTTACTACCCCAGTGAGAGATCATCCGAGTAACAATCACAATCACAGCCAACAATGCTCAGCGGGCTCTGACATCAGGAGCCGCGGCAAGCTCTGCGGGATTTTCTCATCTCACCCCCAAAAGACAAACTTATTCCCAGGATGTGACTTACAGGAGACATAACATTTATGGAATTCCTGTGCCAAAAAAGTGCAGGCTTGTCACGGAAGCAGAGCTTTCAGTGTTCAGAGCCTTTAGCACACTGCCGCTGCCTGTCCTGGCACTGTCCCCCTGGCTGTGGTCATCCAGACCAGTGGTCTGTGGGGCGTCTTTTCCAGGCATGGTGATTTATGGACTTACCCTCGGAGGGCCTCCAGCCAGAGTCCTTTCACCTCCGGGGAGCTGTGCAAAACGGGAGAGACAGCATGACTATCGGCGGCTGTGAATCCACGGGCGGAGAGGAGGAGACTGAGCCACTGCCCTGCACGTGTTGTGCGTTATAAGTGGGAGGGCGGGCAGGTGGAAATTCAGAGCATGACCGAGGCCGGAAGGCGCATCACGGGCTGTCACACAGCAGGCAGCCCCGAGGCGTGCGCTTCCTCCTTCCTTTTAGGGCAGCTCTGGTGCTTTTTGGCTTCCCCTACTTCAAAGTCAAAATTCTGCAAGGTCCTGGTGATGGAAAAGATGACACAGCGTCCAGAGGTCAAGTCTCTGATGAATGTCAGAGGTGGGATGTGTGAATAAGAAGTTGTTATTTTGTACATAAACAGTACTTTTTAATCTAAAGCGGTAATTTCAGGTGACTTTTTATATCCGGTCTGCGTGCAGTCTCTCCTCCCACCCACCATCCACTCTGTTCATCGGTCACCGGATGTTGATTAGCGTCGCTGGGTGCTGTCCCTCCAAGAGACCCACGAAATGGTCACCATCAGAAGTCGGGGCAGTCTCCTTTGGAAGGAGGGTGAGCTTGACTAGAGGGAGTGGCCAGCATTAGCTCTTCTCCTGTCCCTAACTCCTAGGTGCAATTACTAATCCTTGGCGTGTCCTGGTGGAGAAGTTAGCAGTCCACACGCATCTCAAGTCCTGGGTTCAGGTACTGGGGCCGGCAGGAGCAACTCCGATGAGCAGCAAGAACAAAATAAAATGTTTTGTCCTCCTCTCTCTGCCTGCCTGCCTGCCTCTGCTCAGTCTGTGCCTTTCCTTTAAAAAAAATTTCTAATACTCAATGCATAGTCAGATGAGTTCTAATTCCGACATGGAAGGGAAACATACAGAAATATCTCTCTATTCAGACTACTTGAAAGTAGAAAGGAGACAGCGAATTTAATCTGTGGATGGATCCATCCTGGGTGAGAGAGAACCTGGTCTTTCTGGCCAACCAGCCAGAAATATATTCAAATGTCTCAACAGTAAAATGAGCACATCGTTTGTGACATGCGCATGCGGTTGTGTGACATGGAAGTAGAATGGAGTTTCGACTTACATTCAGCATTATATTGAGTCTCACAACGTGATGTTGAAGAAATCAGACACGGAACTGTGTATCCTGCAAGCGAGGCAATCAGCCCGAGCAATCTGTGCGAGCAGAAGGCGGAACAGCAGCTTCCCTCTGGAGCCAGGAGTGGGGGCCGGGTCGTGGCCACGGGGGTGAGGGAAGCGTTTTGTAACCAGCCATCTCCTGTTCCGGGGGCAGCTGGTCTTAGGTGCTGTGTGTGTGTGTGCTTGCGTACGTGTGAGTGTGAGTGTTTTCATACTTGTATGTGTGTGAATGTACTCGTGCAAGTGTGTGTCTGTGCATGCGTGTGTGTATGTATGTGCATGTGTGTGAGTGTGTGTGTCTCTGTGTATATGTGTGTGTGATAATGGCATGTGCTTTTCTTTACAAAAAGTTCAAAAATCCCTTTACTTTATTCATGATCAGCACTTTCTATTATATGACTGTTCATGGGTGGCTCCACATCTTTATGCTGAAAGGTGTCCTGTTCGGCATCATCCAGGACAGCTAACTCACTCAGAGAACTTAAACTCTGCCGCAGCTCTGAGTGTGGTGTGTGACTTAGAGCTGACGCCGGCTCAGGCTTCCAGCATCCCCAAGGCGGCTGGGAGCAGTGCCATCCCTTCACCATCCCTCTCTGGCCCTCGCAGGCCTCCAGCATGAGCTGATTTAGTTTTTAAATTAAAAGGGCATTTATGTTGCACTTAGCTTAGTCCTAGGAGCATGGCAGGCACTTGAGAAAGAATTTCGGAATAAATGAACTTACTTATAAATATTGCTAAAATGAATGCTGCAACATATGTTCTTTGCTAATATGTATTTTTAAACTGTGTTGCTCCACTGGGAGAAAGTTGAAGAAATCATGGGTTTGACCATTTTGCTCTTCTCCTGACGAGCTGCGGGCTCTTGAGGAGACTCAAAATGCCTGGGTTTGGTCTCCATCAGTGGTTCTCAGAGCTGCATTCTGGGAGGCCCTGGCCTTCTCGAGAGCCTTTTGGGAGGCCCCTACTTTTGTGGTATAAGTGGGTCCAAGCTACTTGTATAATAATATTAATAGGCTATTTGCCTCTTCAGACTCTATTCTTTCCATTCTCTCAACATAGCACCCAGTGGAGTTTCCAGAAGCTCCATGATATGGAATGTTCACAAACCACAGGTTTGTGTATTCTTGTGTTTTAAATGTTTCTGTTTTAGTTTCTCTTAAGGCACACATCGATGGCTATAACTTACATAAATCAGCCTCTCTAGAGGTGTCAATCATTTTGCAAAGGGTTCCTGAGACCGAGCATTTGAGAATGGCTATCTACATCCTATCTTTGCCTGTGAGAAGACACTCGAGTGTCTCACTTCCCTCTTACCGTCACCTGCTCACCACAGCTATTTTCAATGAAAATTGTGTTCAAGCTGTATTGTCTGAAGTCTACCACGCCACCCGGCAGACAGTTCATGATAGCTGCAACAGCTGTAGAGTGGAAACGGAGTTCTTTCCGCTCCCTCCAGTCTCTGAACTGTGGCTTTCCACCGTCCATCACAGCCTGTGCCTGAGGCGTCCCGTGTGGCTCCGTGCCCCCCTCCGGTTCTGTGCTCCTTGTGGTGATCACTTGCCTTCTTCCAGTGACATGAAAGTCACTCACTGCCAACTCAGTCACCAAACCATGGTGGTGGAGAAACAAGAGGAGGTTAACTGGACAGAGGAAAAGCACCATCACCCTTTGCATGTGTCTTTGTCAAACTTTCTGAAATTTCAAGCAAGATTTGATTGATATTGGGGGTTAAATCTTTTTCTTGTGTAGAGGACCAGGTTTCTATAAATTTGTCATTAAATAGGAAACAAAAATGACACATGATCATTTCAGTAACTACTCTTGAAAAGCAGAACGCAAAGTTCTAGGTCTCAATAATACCGCAGTAATGTTGAATGTTTAAAAAGGAAGAAATTATTAAAATGCAAATACTATAGATTATAGTGAATAAGAAATTCCTTCTGATGTAGTTTCTTTCTTTTTCCTCTCCTCCTTTTCTTTCTTCCTTTTTTGAGACTAAATTTGGAACTAGACATGGATGCCAGATTTCAGGACTGGATGGCTTTCAAAGGAGTAATTCATTTGAGGTTCAAATATTTATCTCTGCAGCAATCCCCACCAGATTGTTCTCAAAATTCTCTGGTGTTTAGGGCATTTCTGTTCCTGAGTTGGTCAGTCCCTAATCCAGGAGACGATTCTTGGTCATGTCCAAGATCTTACCTTCTCAAAACCTTGCTATCTTAAATGCTGGGATATATGGCTTTTCAGCTTCTTTTACTCAACCCCTGCCACCCTACCCTCTTACCCCCAAACAAACAAAAATGCTTCTATTTTTGAAATAAAGCGACTCCCAGGCCTTCATTATCCCAGTAGGTAAGCATCCTTTTAAACACTATCCCATTTCTTGGCAGCCATCATTAGCTGTGCTTTCGAAGATTCAGGACTAAAGAGTGGGTGGAGAGGTTTTATTCCTAGGTGTTTCCAAAGACCTCATATCATATAAATATTAGCACTCTGATGGATGCCTTCTCCCACCTTGCAGATGAGACAATTTTCCTCAGGTCCCTTGCCCAAGGTCATCCTCTAGATTTGAACCTCGGCTTTTGGGCTTAGGTCCATGGCTCTTTCCAGGATTTCTTTCGTGGATAATCTTTCCACTGATTGACTGATAATTGGAAACAAGATGTCCAGCCCTGGTATATGGATGTATGCCCTACCAGTTCAGATGAATGGAGGTGCATCCTTATGAATGGAGTGAATTGGAATAGGGCATCAGTCTGAAACTTCAAAATCTCCGCTGTCAGTTTCATTCCTAATGATAAGTAGAATAAATTTATGCTGAATTTCTTAGATTTATTTATTAAGGCTCAGTGATGTGCAGAAACTGTTATATCAACCAATGAGCATTCCCATTTGTATAGACATCTTCTGTCGGCCTACCATGCCCATCCTGATGAGGAAGGAAGGTACTGAGCTACCTAGGAGCAGAAATTAGTAGAAAATGTGACAATGGGAATGAGTGAGTTAGGGCCCTGAATTTTTAAAGCAAGAATCCCTTTTGGCTCTTCTTCTAGATTTGGTCATTGGTGAGTCAGGGAAGTGCCATTTGTTGGTGACTCTGAGAGCGCATCATCATCTAATGATTAGGCGAGTGTTGTAACTAATGGAAAGCCACCCTCAGTAGCTGGTCCTGGTGGCTGACGAAGGAGGAGATGGAAAGATTGGTTTCACTGTCTCCATTGTCTTGATTCCTACAATTTCCTTTGAAAAGCAAGTTCTTATCCTATTTATTTAAGTTTTCAGAATATGAAACGGAACTTCAGTGGCGCTTGCTAGCAAGCAGAGATAGATTAGACACTCAGATGGAAGAGGCACACACCGTAAAGATGCTTCTCATGCCAGGAGACTTGCATCACTTAGCTCCCGGTTTTATTTTTCTTCCAAGAACTGGCTCTGTTTTCACTGGGGTGAGTGTCTAAAGACAATAAACGCCACAACAGAGATGATTTCTATACTGAGCATGTGTGTGTGTTGTGCGTTCCTGAGAACATTCAGGCCTCTCCCCCACCACTGGTCTGGTCTGGGTGGGACACTTCCCTCACCGCGTCCCAGGCACTACTCCAGTCCTGAGTGATGTGAACAAGGCTTTCGCAGTCACTCCAGTTTCCACAGAAACCATGAGTGCTACCAAGCTTGCCTGTGAGGATGCTGGCTTGAGAACCAGCCGCTCCATCAGGGCTCACTTTTCCTTTCTCTCCCTTGGACCACCCAGTGAGCCAGGTCCTTGACTTTTCTAGATGGGGTGTAGCAAGTATTACTCCTGTAAATGACTATTTCTCCCCAGAGTTCACCATTTCCTGAGGATTTCCATGCTGCCTGAGTGTCTGGGCTCCCTAATATTTGATGAATACAACGACCTTCTAGATGACCTTCATCGCTTATGTTCGCTGGTGCGTCATCCTCAGCACAGGCTAGGCACTGACTACACTTTAATTGTTTTCCGTGTTTAGGTGATGTTAAATGAAGACATTTGCATTTCACTCTGTGTTTACTGATATTAAAATGCAAGTGCCCTTTTGACTGTCTTTGCTTTGTCAAGAGAGACCTTCTCTTTGTCGTGGTGAGACAGCGCCTGTCCTAGTGGGAGGTGACTGAGAAGGACCTTCTGTCCTTGCAGGCCTTGCCCTTGTGGGCAGTAGGCTTACCTGAGACCAGCATTTTAGAATTAGGTCCAGTTAAGCACTACATATGGAGGCCTCGCCTGAGGTGAACCAGACCCAGCAGGGGGCTGGGTGGGGACCTCTGTCAGTGAACCGGAGGCCACACTTGACTGTCTCTCTGCCTCCTGCCTCCATAAGCCTCACTTTTGTGCATGGTGGGGAATGTCCCAGGGCCCATCCAAGAGCCTGCAGCTCTCTCTGTCCCGGGACTTTGGATGCCAGACGTCCCAGGCACGTTCCTTGTTGTGTGCAGCTGATTTGGTCCAGGAAGCGGGGCTTAGAACGAAAGACTGAGAGCAATGGAGTTAAATGTGGCCCTAGGTTTGGCATCTTCATTCCTTTTATATGATGACTTTGATTATGAGGAATTAGCATGAACATTCTTTTCCTGCTTCTCTCTCTTCTGAGAGACTTTCAGGACAGTCTCAGGCATGTGGGATAAAGCTGGAGGAGCATTCCAACCTCTCCCAGCCCTGGGACTCATGGAGGGTGTGTGGGCAGAGAGCAGCTGGGGACTCGGTCTAGGCTGGAGTAATTCCATTTCATGTTCTTAAAGGTCTTTTTAATTTTTTTTTTTTCCCATCACCCTGGCAGGAAAAGGGCTGCCCTGCAGCCAAATTGTAAGTCATGCCATTGCACGAGGAGGCTTGAACTTCCTCAGGGCTCCTGGGATCACAGAGCCCTTGAAATACTGCAGAGTGTCATTGTGTCCTGCAGAATGATTCACTGTACCCATAAATGCCTGCAAGTCTGCGGAGTGTGCACAGAGTTTAAATGTGGCTCTCAGATCTTTGTGGTGATTAATTTGTCTTTGTATTAGAATACAAAATGCCTCCGAATAAAATAATATTTGAGAACTCTGTGCCTTCAGAAAGCTGGCTTGAAAAATAAGAAAGGTTAGAACAAAATGTTCTTTTTAAACTGCCTTGCCACTTACTGAGATCATGATGAAGATTAGAAATAAAACATCCTGAGATTAGGTGATTAGAATCTGTAAACTCATGACAATATGGCCACGGTGGTGCCAGGGCCAGGCTCCAGCAGGGCTGCCCAGCTTCCCTTAAGAACCAAAGATCCTTCCTTCCTGGTGAAAGGTGGGCTCCAAAAATCAGCAGAGAAAACATGGTGTCAAAAAGGGCACATCAGCAACCAAATAACAGTTAACCCCATCATAATTCAGCAGATTTTGGGGGAGAAAACGATGAGAACTGAGCTGGTGGGTGGTCTTCTACAGCAGTCGTGTCTGGCACCTGTGAAAAACTGGAGCATAAAACATAGAAACTATAGAAAAATGTTTAGCTAAACCCATGCTCTTAAAATGCCTTTAAAAGAGGTATTTACTCTCGTTTACTTGTTTCTTTTTTAAACTTAGCACTTTTTTTTTTTTATCATTTGTTACATGAAAAAAATTCTCCAGGGCTTTTACCTCTCTGTTTCGATTTTTAAAGAAAAATATTTGTGACTGTGTCTGTGGGTGGTCCCAGCTCAGATTCGGGGCCTTATTTGGTGTGTCCGGAGAAAGTCTGTGAGTAGCGGCCTCTGGAAGGGCTCCGGCTCCTGGATGGGCAGTGTGGGCTCCCTCCTGGGGACAGGGCTCGGGGACCCTGCACGCTCTAGCCTGGCCTCAGCGGCCTGCCGGTGGGGAGGGTTCTGTGCTGACTGGCTGGCTTCATCTCCTCATTTTCCTTTTTCAGCTCAGCTCAGTGAACAACCATCCAGCATGACACCCCTTGCGCCTTGGCACTGAAACTTGGGGGGCCTTCTTTTCTTAGTAATGGAGCCCTCCTGATGAGCTCATCCAGACTGGCTCTGACTGAGACCTCAGGACCACTCCCTGGGTCATATGGAGCTCGTGTGACCTTCCATGGGCAGGCTCTGCAAAGGGGGGCCTCTGCACTGGAGGACCAGGGGCAGCCACAAGGGTTCTTGTAGCTGAATCCAGCCTCCCATGGAGATGGCTGATGTGCGAACATAACTGAGAGGATGAGGGTCAATGCCTGAGGGGCCAGACCATGGATGAGAGATTTGTCATCTGTACCCACAGTCACGGCTGCTGCTCAGATGCCCTGGGTCCTGTCATCTGTACCCATAGGCATCGCTGCCACTCAGGTGCCCAGCTCTCCCTTCTGGGGCTGGGCAGGTGGGCCAGATGAAAATTCCCACCCACTGCGCCTGGGCATCGCCTATAGAAAAAAATCACAGATTTCCCCTTTGCACTTGGGTCATGAAACATTTATACAAAACACTGGAAATCACAAGACCTTTTTAGGAATCCTTGTCTCTTTTCTAAATCTCATGTATGTGGCAGACAGCTGAGCCTGTGCGCCTTCCTCTGAGAGGCCGTCAGTAACCTCAAGGGGCCGCCTCTCCTCAAATCTGTAGCTCGGTGGTCTCACACTTAAGCAGGGGTTGGCGTCACCTCGGGTTCCCTAAAACCCAGATCGTGGGCCCCCATACCCGATCCAGACTCTGTGGGGCTGGGAGCAGTCTGAGCAGGTGCCCCGCTGACCGGCCTGGGCAGGGCCAGGGGCCACACTGGAAAAACGACAGGCCAGTGTCGTGAAGAGTGAAATGCGAGCCCATCTTACTCCTGCTCCCTGGGCCCCGAGGTGGTTCACTTGATGGCATTTTCAGAACAGCTGGTCACTCCACACCTGCCGCCCGTCGCTGGCTTCCCCATGGGCACAGGTCCTGCCCCTGATCGCCTGGAGAGACTTGTGCTGACACGAGCCGAGCCGGGCGTCCTGCAGATGCTCACGTATGTTCATTTTCAAGAATGCGTGAGCGACAGCTTCCCCGGTCAGGAGTTACGCTTCTGCTTTGATCGGCCACCCCGACAGGCGTCTGGTCCTGCCAGCAGGTGCTCTTCCCAGGAGAAAGCGGGGGCGCCCAGAAGGGTGGTGCATGCTTTCCTGTTCAGAATGGCCCCAGGACGTCCCCAAGGTAATCCAGTGACAGAAGGCCTCTGGGCTCGCTCAGGAGTCCCAGGCGCTAAGGAAACAGGCTTTTCTGATTCTTTTTTTTTTTTTAATAAACGTGGTATTTCCCTGCCGGTGACTCACTCCCGGTGGCCCTGGGTTAACGAAACCCGTGGCTCACGAGTTGGGCGAACTCTTCTGAGCCTCATTCAGCTGTGGCCACAGGGTGTCTAGTCCTCGTTTATAGAACTCAGCTCTCCCAAAATACCCTTCTGCAAATCCCGAGACTCCTGAAGGCGAGCTTCCTTCATTATCATCTACCAGAACACAGCGTGTGTCAGTATTCGTGTGTGTATGTATGTGCGTGCATGTGTGCAAGTGAGTGTGTATGTGTATGTGTAGTTGTGTGCGTCTGTGCATGTGTTCAGTATATGTCTTTGTGTCTCTGTGTGTGTATGTTTGTGAGTGTATGAGTGTGTGTATGTGTGTGTGCATGTGTGTATGCGTGTGTGAGTTTAAGTGTGGGTATGTGTCTTTGTGTCTATATGTGTGTGTCAATAAGTGTATTATGAGTGTATGTAAGTGTATGTGCGAGTGTGTGTGCATGTGTGTATGTGCGAGTGTGTGTGTGTGTGTGTGTGTGTGTGCATGTGCGCGTGGCCACTCTTACACGACACATCACAAATGACCTGCTAGGTAGGATAAACAAGCATTTGTCGAATCTTTCTTGCCAAATGAGAAAAGGCAGGTTCAAGTTTAAACACCTGTTTTTGGCAAATTGCTATAAGTCGGAATCTGCTGCAGAGCTTTAAAAATCCCCCACACTCAGGCCACATCCCATACCCATGAACACACACTTTCTGGAGCTGGGACTGAGACATTTGTGTTTCTACAAACGCTCCAGAAAATTCCCTCGTGCAGCCAAACTAGAGAGGCAGTGACCCCAGCAGCAGCTTTCCACGTAAACTGATTTGCTCATTCTACCACTGCATTTCTGGCTGCCACGTGGGCACCGGGCAGTGCTCAGGCAGCAGGTGTACCGTCTGTCAGGATGGGGGCTGGGCCTCAGTCTCCCTTCAGAGAGGAGCGTCAGTTCAGGAGAGCCACTTCCCTCATTTCTGTCACAAAGTGAGAAAAGGCTGGGGTGAATTTCGATCTGCTGAAATTCTGTGGTTGATCAAATGTGGCCATGCAGTCTGTAGGCGTTCCCATCAGAAGATGGAATCTGCTTCCCCACTCTGAGGCCGGGCTGGTTTCATGACTGGCTTTGACCTGCAGAATGTAGCAGAAGGGATGTCGTGTGAGTGCTGGACCTGGGCCTCCAACGTCCCAGAGTCTGTCTCCATCTTCTCTCTCCTGAGCACAGCCCTGGGGCGGCTGTCTGGGAAGCCAGTCTGGCCTCCTGGAGAAGGAGGCCAGGCACCCAGCCTAGAGCCGCACTAGCTCTCCCGCTGAACGCTGCCATCCGTGTGAGTGTGCGTCACACCAGCCACCCACGGAATCAGGGGCCATGAGGAATGGCTGTTGTTTCAAGAGACTGGGTTTGGGGATGGCTGCTACCCAGCACTAGATGCCTGAGACCCACAGTGACTCCTTCCATTGTTTTCAGGCATGTAAAACACGAGGGTAGCCCCGATTACACTGCAAGCGCCAATTTTTAAAAAGCACCGATTTCATCTCTTTCTCGATAGGAGTCTTTATTTTAAAGCAGCTCCATGAACAATTGCTAGAGTATTTCTCACAGCGAATGACTGATGCATTTTTTTCAGTGTGCTCCTGGTAATGAAGTTTAATGTAGACCGTAGGGATGTACATAAAAATCAATCAGTGGAAAATGCAAAAAAGTAAAATCAGTACCTACAGATACAAGCCATACATATAGAAGGGAGTTTTCTGGAAGCAAACTGCAAGGTTAGAGTATGCAAATGTTCGAACAGTACATTTACAGATTCCAGAAGAGCATGACTCTCTCTGGGGGCCCTGTAAGTTCTGGCATTATTTGTCTGTGCTCAGTCAACGAGCATGTCTTTGAGTTCCTAGAGTGGCCAACGTGCTTGACAGGCAGTAAGGAGGTTGGAAAAGCACATGGCACCCAACTCAAGGAGTGTGTATTGCGCTTGTGTCCTCTCATGTCCACTTGCCACGTTATTAGCCGCTGGCAGCATGCATTTCTCAAGCCTAGTGCCTGAGCTTCAGTCTAAGTCTTGTGGAAATGAGCTTTGGGTGATCCATGCCAAGGAGAGGTGAGAACATTCCCGTGGGATTCTGTGGACTGAAGGATGGATAAGGAGGGTGGGACCTTTCAGCCAACAGCCTCCACCAGGGCCTTCTACGGGTAAACATTCCTGTGACCGGTCATCCAGGAGTCCTTCAATGGGACTAGCCATTCACGTTTTTATCCAAGACACACACAGACACACACACACACACACACACACAATTTTTCAAGGGTTGTCATAAAATACATAAACTGGGGGTAGACTTTTGGTTTTCAGAGTTCTGGAGAGTAGAAATCCAAGATCAAGATGTCTGTCTGTCAGTTCTTTTCTCCTTGGCTCGCAGGTCTCTTCCTCTTTGGGAAGGGCTTATACTTCTTCCACAGGGCTTGTCCTCTGTGTATGCCTCCCCGGAGTCTCTCTGTGTGTCCTAACTTCTTATAGGGACACCAGTCCTACTGGATCAGAGCCCACCTGAAAGACCTATTTAACTTAATTAATCTTAAAGGGTTCTCATTGAAGTATAGTCACTTTCTAAGATACTTTGAGTTAGAGATTTAACATAGGAATTTGGTGACTGATATAATTGCCCACAGATTTGTAATTTTTTAAATTATATCTATTATTTTCCTGTTGACAAGAGTATGCTCCCTTATATTTGTTTCTCTGTCAAGGCATCAGTATCAGCTCTGCTTTGCAGGTAACAAGTTCTGACAGATACAGAAGGAGAGGAGAGCGAGTGGTTTTGAGCAGCAGACCCTCAAGCCTGAAGCCCTGAGGGAGAGCCTGGGGTCTGAAGGGCTCTGGATGGGTGGCAGAAGCCAGTGGCGGGCTCCCTCCAGCCAGCCAGACGCTTGAGGGCTGCGGTGTCTGCACTTTGAGCAAGTTAACAGGGACAAAATCCCCAACTTCTTGAGTGAGATTGCTCAAGCTCCTACTCAGAAATAAATGTCAAAGAGGAAATTACATTTTTTTGGCGGTTCTTTTCTTCCTTCTCATTTTTAAAAGTCTCCTTAATGTGATAGGCAGCGAAGACTTCCTTAAAGGAAAGTCACTTGGTTCCTGTTTTCTCTAATTGGAGGCATTTCAAATAAAAAGTCAGAGCATCAGACAGACACACACGTATAAAGCATTTCTTAACTGGGGAGGGGAATTGTGGGGCTCACCAGGCCACGTGGGATGAACCTGGGGCTGCTCGCCTTGCTCCAATGACATACATTCACTTACAAACTCGTAGGTGGGGGGCTGGTTAAGAATCTAGTCAATTCTCCCATCTGAGGAACCCATCGAAGAGGCCTTTGCTCAGTTCCCTGATGGAGTGCTCTGGAAGCTGGCCAAAGGGGATCCTCCCGCCAGTTTCCCCAGAAGAGCTGGCCAGTGGAAGGGGGGAAGACAGGCTTTCAGAAAACACACAGGAAAAGCCTGTCCAGGAGCAAACAGGGAGACGATGTTACATCACACTCCTAAAACTGGAGTTGTCGACAATAATGGCCCCAGAAATGTAAAAAAAAAAGCCTGCAGACCTTGACCCCATAGGTGGAAGTCAATGAGAAGAGATGGGTGGACGCTGCTTCTGTCCCACAAGGCCCAAGTAGATGTCGTCTTCCGTGGGCTTTCCCTCTGACTTGCGTCCCTCCAGGCTTCGGTTTGTGTAGTCAGGATGCGGCGATCAACAGTAAAGAAGGAAATCTCAGACACTGAGTCTTGCACGTGAAGACTGACACATTTTTCTCAGAGCTCCCTGCAAGAGTAAAATATATGATTACTTCCCTGCACTGCTTTTCTCCACAGAAAAATGACCTTTTTCCCAGAAAAAAAAAAAAAAAAAAAAAAAAAGGAGCTATTTCAGGGGCAGACTGAGTCCCTGTGTCTTCCAAGGCAAAGATGGACCTGTGTGGAATAGGTGTGACTGTCACAGGGCAGAGGGTCTTCAAATGCCCTCCGAATGTCCCTCAGATGTTGTCCCGCTGGTCTCCATGTTCTGTGGCTAAACAGAAGGATGGTGGTCTCTTCCTGATTCACACCTTTAAGTGAGAGATACAGCTTGATTAGTTTTAAGGTTCCCTCCCATATTTATTGTGAACTTTGTCACAAATGCTTGTCTACACTGGTAATCTACTTGGTGATGACATTTGATTTGGCACAAAAGTTAAGCTATCTCGTGGTTAGTTAATGCTTCTGGGTGGTCACGACAATCCCCAGGACCCTGCCGCTCCATCAGGCTGGAAGCCAGACCTGGGGCTGTCTGTGCAGCAGTGGGGGTGTCTCTCGAATTCTCACGAGGGCAGGGTTGTGTCTTGTTAAAATTGATGTTCTCTCCACACTGCCTGGCAGGTATGGGCATCCAGGTCAGGAGTGCTGAAAAGGTCAGGGGTGCTGAAAAGGTCAGGGGTGCTGAAAGCAAATTCCTAGGCGGGCATCGGTGAGCACAAGGGAGCATGGCCAGGCCATTGCAGCTGAGGTCTATGACGTGTGGGGCACTGACGGGGCAGTCCTCCGCCGGGGCAGTCCTCCGCCGGGCTCAACACTGAGGACCACTTCTTAGAGTCTAGTAATCAAATGCAAAGGTTTTGGTAAAAAAAAGGCCAAAGATTTTTTTTTAATTAGAAAAAGTATATTTTTTCAGTCTCATAACTCAAAAGCTACCAGAGGAATTTCCGGTACCACCACCCCAACTTTCCATTAATAAAAAACAAAACAAAATTTATACCGAAAACAGTAAAAAAAAAAAAAATCAAAAGTACAATTTTCCAGAACTTATGGGCAGGAGAAAAAAAAAAGCAAAGACTATATTGATAAAAACGTTTTTTACACGAATTTCCTCTTCAATCTGCTTGCAGTGAAGTCTCATTTCAAAGATGGATAGGCAGCATTTGCCAAAAAACACCACCTCCAGCTCTTGCTCAGAAGCTCAGTGTGAAGTGATGGAAATGCCCAGGGTAGAGTTCACTCAGTGTGACTCACTGTGGGTTTAAAGGAGAAATTCACAAATTCTTAACAGTAAGAGTGCGAGTGGGTAACTAAATGACTAGCAACTACAGGGCTAGTTAAAAAGGATTATTATGACAAGCAGGATTTAGGGTTCATCTTGCAAACACAACTTTCTGTATTAGCCCTGTCTTTTGGTGGCAAAAGACAGGTGTGTCTCCAGTTGATCAGATACTATGTCCTGCATGGTCGCCAAGCTGTACTGGTGGAAAAAGTGGCCACTTCTCAGTTACCCACACTGCCCAATGCATCACGTAATTGTGAAATCCTTTGCTTTCCTTTAGTGTGGCCCAGAACATTGGCCAGACTGAGTCCAAATCTAAGGATATGAGATGAGATCATCCCAGATTAGGCTGGACCCTAAATCCGAAGCAGGGAGTCCTTAGGAGAGCAAGAAGACACAGAGACACAGGAAAACCCAGGTGAGGATGAAGGCAGAATTTGGATCTACAGGCCTGGCATTGACCATGGATTGCCCGGGGATTGGCAGGGATTGGTCGGGGATTGGCGGAGGTTGGCCGGGATTGGCGGGGGT
>RJWH01002129.1:0-106819 GCA_004363575.1 Solenodon paradoxus
AGGAAGGAGCATCTATTTATTTATTTATTTTGCTTTTTCACCCTTGTCCTGGGTCACAACCTAGATCCTTGGGTTTTGCATGGTCTGCCCACACACCAGACTCTCAGTCACCTAAATCACAAGGCCACATCCTCATTTCTGTTCTATTACTATTTTGCTGGGAAGCAGTTCCTGTCTGGGATCTTCTCACTCCGCATGTTCACCTATGGAGGTGAGATATAGGCGGACTGTGCATCATTTCAACAGTGTGCTTCTTTGTCTTTCATAACAGCTCTATTTTACGTACCCATATAGACATACCTATGAGCATGTATGTATATATGATATATGTTATATGTAATGTGTGTGTATAGATCTCAAATGTTAAATAGGAGTATAGTAACCAAAGGATATTATAATAGAGGAACACATATTTAAAACTCAAATATGGTTTTCACAGTCGTCCTAGGGTAAAACACAATGCTAAATCCACACAAGAAATGACCTTATGGGTTCCACTAGTTCTTACTTAGAATCTCCTGTTTTGGGGTCTTCTCCTCATTGTGAATCCTCTCGTTCACCTATCCTTCTTATAAATCTATACCCATGTTTCAGGAATTCTGTCTGTCTTCCTACTGGGCTTTTCCCAGAAACTACCTCCTCTTTTGCCAACAGGTCACCCCACTAACTCTGAGTTGTTCCATTTAAGATACTATCCCAGGGAAAGTCCATGCAGCCTTTGGCATGCCCCGTTCTACACAGCTCTCCAGAATTGTTGTAGGCGCTCCTGTTCCAGTCTCCCAGGGGTCGCAGGGCCGTACTGAACTCCAGATGATCCTCCTTTTTCTGTTGATCATTAATCGGAGAGCTATGGGTTTTTTTTTTTTTTTCCAGTTCCTCCTCCAACACACACAGACACACTTCCCAAGGATAAATATTAACTATCAGAAGTATTACATCCAGTCTAAACCCATAAGGTGGAGGAAAATATTTTTTTAACAACCCCATAGTTATCAAAGCTTCCTCTCCATGCTTAAATAACCACTTATTTAATTCACCTTTGAATAGTATAGGTGCCCCCACACGTTCAAATTGTGACCCCTAGGGCTTGTTGGAAATGAGAAATGGTCCCATTTTCCAGCTTTATGCCTCTGAAGAATTGCTTTCATGACTACACAAAGACCTAACAGGGGCTTGTAATTACTTTTTGAAGGAGCTAGATTAAATTCTTAGCCAAAGGCCATTTTCTCCCTCTGAATCTCCCAAGAGAGAAGGAAAAGATAGTTTTGGTTCTTTAATAACTCGGGATTTTGAATTGAGAGCTAGGACTTGGAGTTTAGGAGAGGGATGCAAGATGCAGATACTAAGCACAGAGACTGGAAATAACCACACGCCTATAGTTTAAATTGACACTAACATTTAAATATGTGAAAGTAAGTCATGCATACAGAGTGGGCAGCAAATTAGAGATGACACTTACTTATTTTCTTTAAAGGTATTTTTGTATTTTTAAAAATCATATCTAGTGGATAGAGAGAAGGACATCAAACGCTAGAATGGAAACAAAAGTCATTTTTCTTTTTGAGTTTCTGCTATTACTTGGGTTCTAGTCAACTCTCCCCACCTTACCTGGATAGGAGATTCCCTTCATGATATCATAATTGAATTCCAAAACTCCATGCTCACTTTCAATTATTAAGTGAGACTTGTTTCCTTTCTCTTCTGGTTAGTCTTGTTTATTTTAAAGTGCTGATTTCAGAATCATTTCAAACCTTCTTCAACCACCCCAAGCTGTCTCCACTACAGGATCTAGACTTGCAGCAGTCTAGTGGGTTGGAATATTCAGGATGGCATGTACCACACTAATGTTTGGGGCCAGGATGGGAGACAGGAGATGTGTATCTGCTAACTGACTATCCAGTAGTAAAGATCCTTCTTTCTGTTGGCTGCCATTTCTCCTCCAACATTGAGTAGCCATACCCATTGGTTCTCCTTGTGCGTATTCCAAAAGAATACCTATTTCATGGAGGATAATTTGTTGGTGTTTCTGAGAGCCCTGGTTGACCCTGCACCCTACATATTAGCCTGGATTTGTCTTCCAATTGCAATATCGTTTTCTTATTCCTCCCAGTACCCACTCCAGGTTGCCTACCCATCACATCTGTTTCATGACCTCCCACACCATCCTATGATTCGGGTGATTGAGACTGAATGAGTGTGGAGTTTGTCCCAGAAAGAAATCAAGAAAGACGAATTATTCAGTAACCATGTGGTAAGTTTATTTCAAAACCACTAAACAAAAATGATGCATGCAGCTTAGGGGTTACAGGAGAAAGAGAGCTCACTATTACAGTGGTGTCGCTTACCCGTGGGAAGAATCTCCCCTTTGGGCCTACAGCTCTCGTGAGAGTTGAGCTGGTAAGGTTGCCTGGAGTCCTCACGAGAGCTGGAGTTCTAATGAGAGTTGCCTGGCATTCTTTGGCAGGAGTAACTAGGGGGTGTGTCTCTAGGCACAGGTTGCTAGTGAGGGGTCCTAGGCTTTGCCAGCCAGTCAGCTCTCCTGCTCATACATCTGCGTGCTGCCCTATAGATTTTAAGCTACATCAATGATGTCCCCACATCAACAGCAGTCCTATAGGCAAGACTTCCTCAGGAAGCGTATACATCTTTGCCACATGCCCCAGTGGTACACTGTCTCAACCACACCTTCTCTGTAGAAGGCATTTTGTCAGTCTATTGGCTTGTCAATGTTCAAGACAAGATTCCCTCCAGTCCCCAATTTAGTGGAAGAAGGAGAGTTTCAGGTACTTTTCACTTTATAGTTGATTTTCTTGGTAGTCCCCTCTCTTCACTTTGGGGAGACAAGACCAGAGTTATCATGAAGCTTTTTTTTTTTTTGAAGGAAAGATTCAGGCCGGAATTCAGGCAGGCAAGAAGAGAGAGGTGGAAGAAACATTTATTTATTCTATTTAGTTGTTCATCTTGGTTGTTCCCAGGACCCCGGGTCTCAAACCTGGGTCCTTGAGATGTATGTGGACTAAGTCTGGTGGCCTCATCCTCTCAGATATCAGGGTGCACCTCATCCTTCCTTGCGTGTTACCGTTGTGTGTAAGGTGGGTGGGGTGACTAACGGTCCTGAGTGACATCATTCTATACACCCTGACAAAGTGCGCTTCTCAAGTGAGAATGTGGGGTCCTTGGCCACTCTTGCCCCCTTGTTGTGGACTTAGGCAGTCAATTACAGAATTTGGCAACTCACTACATTTTGTTACTGTTGTCAGTCCTCTTCAAAGATAGATGGATCCCCTCCCCAAATTTGGTTTGGATGTCAACACTGATGATATCACACACTCACCAAGAAAGTAGCAAAGGACTGACTACTAGTATAATGGAAGCCTCTGGAGAGAGCAGGGAGGCCTCCTCGGCAGGTTCAAGAATGGGAGGATCTCAGGTTTCCTCAGAGATGGAGGGAAGGATCTGGGTCTGAGATTTTACAGTGGTTCAGGGATGGGGCTGTAGGGGCAGCCTTGACTCTCCTGTTGGTGCCAGGAAGGAACCCCCAGGCTGGCTTAACAGCTTTCCCCGATAGGAGGTACACGTGGTAGAGGCAGAGGTGAAGTGTAAAAACGTCAGTAGTCACAAAAGGAAAAATGGGCCAGATGCTTTATTATTGTTACATAGATATTAGAGAAAACAAAGGTGATGCTATTCAAAGTAATCCCTTTGGAAAGGTGGCCTGCTCCCCAAGAAGCAGAAGCCATGATGAGACTAAGTGCACAAGATTTTTAAGAAAAATGCCTGTAGGAGGTAAAAAAAGAAATAAAAAGGGTCAGGCAACTGGGAGAAACTGGATACACGGTTGACTCAGAGCAAAGGTCACATGAACCCTGTTTTCCTGTGAACAAGTGAATGGCTTTTACAGCCACAGATGCTGATCTGAACCACGGTCACTGTCCTTCCTGCAGTCACAGGAAGACAGGGCTGCCATACTCACATATACTTAGTCCAAAGTTTCCTTCATTGATAAAAACACTGGCGTTCTTTTTCAGGGCAACTTCCTTCCAGGATAGTATGGAAGGAATGAAAAGACGAAAGCATTTGATAGCTTTTAAGACATTTTACTCCTGACCAGCGTGTCGGTCAGCTCTACTATTCCTCTCAGCTGCTATCGGTATTGACACCGTGTGCCTTTGACTATTGCAGGAAAAAAAAATCTGTCCTTAAATGATCGACATTGTCATCATGAATGATATTCCAAGGAACATGCCACAAGATCTGAAGGCAAATCCAAGGCACGATTCCAGATACATTTCAAACAGTGGTAACAACATACAAACAAGTGAACAGCCTTCCAAGGTGACTTTACTGAAATCAACCATTCTTGGCCTATATAGGACTTCAGGAGCAATTGTAAAAAAATAAAAATAACTCTGCTTTTTATTTCCATTTCCTCTCTGCATGTGCACAAGCAGATGGGGATGTGTGAAGATTATTCACCAGGAAGCTGATGAACGGGACCCACCTAAGTTAATCTTGTATTTATACTTTCATATTTTTTTTTTAATCAAAAGAGATTCCTCGATTTCATAACCTTTAGGACCCACGAAGCCTTCGTTCACCCCGGAGATTTGCAGTTTGTGTGCACATGCCGCTGCGGTGTGTGTTTTTGTGGCTTTCTTTTCCCCATCCTCATACTTAGATACAGACGGCTCTCCATATGGGGAGGGACTCTCCTTCCCTCATGCTCTTAGATGTCTGGAGATTGTTTGATAAAAGAAGTTAAAGGGTATGCCTAGAGGTAAATATCTGGCTAGACAAACCTGAGATCCAGAGAGAAAGATGAAGAAGAAACACGTTTTTTTTCCTTCCAGGGGCTTCAAGCCTTTCCCACGACACCACTGCAGTCATGTTTGGGGGAAAGGCGCTCTTTCCTCAGACCACTAGAGGGCATCAGTGTGCAGACAATTGTCGGGATATGGGTGGGCGCTGAACTCCAGGGAGTAAGAAAGGACTGCCCCATCCTGATAGCCACCAAGTCCCTTTTCCCTTTATTTTTTAAAAAAGTCTTCCTCTCTCAGAATGTTTTTTTCTGACTTTAAATTGTCTTAATATTCCTTCTGGACTTTAACACCCCCTTGCTCCAAAAAAAACCCAAAAAAAACCACGCACATGCCTCCTCCAGATTTTTTAGTCACGATGCTCATTTCTGCCTAGAAAGTTAAAAGGACTTCCATTATCTTTAGGAACGTAGAGCAGGGAGGCATACGAGGCATGCATGTGGAAATCACTGTCCAGAGATCTGGACTCAAGTCCCATTCTGTCATTGACTGTATATTCTACGTAGAGTCCACCTGTTACCTCTGGCAAGCTAGTGTCCTTCTCTGTGCCCTGGGAAAGAGAGCCCTCCAGTTCCACGTGTCTGTAAGAAAGAAAGGACTGGCTCTAGTTAAAGATCTTCCTCTGAAGGCAAAAACCTAGCTCCCTCCTACCATTTACCAAGCAAGTAGCCGAAATGCGTACTCTAAAGTTTTTGTTCAAATATTTTAAAACCATCTTCCTTAATATTGTAATACACTCCTGATTAACAAAATTTCAAGGTAGCGACTTCTTTGAGCTTCTTGTGCAACATGTAAGGAGCTGAGAAGTCATCTCTGCTATGCACATAACCAAAGAAAAGATGAAAAATCTGAAAATCGACAACTCTTCTGAGATCCATCAGAAAACTAATGTCGTAGGGTAAATTGTGGCCTCAAATGGGTGGACAGACAGGCAGACAGAGAACTGCACCCAGTAAGCATGTAAGCTCAGGAGCAGAAAACTCTTTAGGAACCAGTACCTGAGTCTTTCCATACAGTACTTCGTGGCCAACTTTCAATAAAAAATGACAAGGCATACTAAAATATCAAAAGAACACAGATTGAAGAGACAGAGCAAACACCAGAACCAAACTCAAATATGGCAGACATGCTGGAATGATCAGACTAAGAATTTGGAATAGCTTAATATGCAGAGGAGCTTAACCAAATAGTGAACAGCACACAAGAACAGATGGGCAATGTAAGCAGAGAGAGAAAAGCTTTAAGGAAGAGTCCAAAGGAGACAGCAGAAATCAAAATTCCATAAGAGATATGAAGAGTGCATTGATGGGCTTACCAAGGAACTAGATTCTGCTAAGAAAAGAATCTTCATGCTCGAAGAAAGAGCAAAAGAAACTTCCAAAACTGAAATGCAAAAAGAATGAGATAGAATATCCAAAGACTGTGAGACAATAACAAAAAGTGTAGCACATGTGTATTAAGGATATCAAATAAAAGACTTCCACGCTCATCTGCTCATGTATGATTCAACCACAATCCACTAACCCCAGGACTCTACCCTTGAGATGAATCATGTTTTCGCTTATTAACTATTAACATTGCAAAATCTTATTAACATCCTTCTGTTTAAAATAAGAAAGACTTCCTTTTCCTTAAAAATGTTTCTTCCTCCTCTCTCTTCCTTCCACTCTTTATAAAAATGTTATTTGGAGGCTTGCCTTGTGGCTCAGGTGGCTGAGACACTGACGTGTGGACCACCTAATGCCCAGGGACCATGGCTTGAGGCCTGGGGCCAGGGTGAAAAAAAACAAAAACCATCTAACTAAATAAAGATGCTTCTTCCTCTTCTTCCTTTCTTCCTTCCTTAAAAAAAAAAAAAAGGATGAAAGATGTTGCCAGGGACAGGTCAGAATTTGAAAGAGGGCTTATCCAAACTCTCTGCAATCTTAGACCTCAGTAAGTTGGACTTTAAGTCTCTTCCACCTTCTCTTATCTTCAGGCTGAATCCTGTACTATTCAAAAGACAGATCATTAAAACCTCTGGACTATGATGAGTGAGACCTCAGAGATGATATTTCTTCATGGTGTAAGTTGAAAGGTCTTATTCCATTTCAAATGGGGATGGAGACAAATTCAACAAAAGGATTTGTAGTAGCACATAGAAAGATAACCTCCTGATTTTCCTTCCAAAGACACCATCTTGAAATCTCCTATTATTCTCATTTTTTTTCTGTTCCATTTTTTTCTCTTTTTTAAAAAAATCACCTTTATTCTAAATATTCTCATAAAAGGCCTGCCAAATTCCATCTTCATTCCTTCCCTCCCATTGCATTTGTCTCCTGTTTAAGATTGTCGTGAGCATGCTTCTTGAGAGTGACCTTCAAGGTCAAGACCCACTGCTGCCCCTCTCCTTTCACACCGGTCACCAAATTTGACGCCATGAAAATATTTGTAGCTATTGAAACCTAAAGCATCGTCTTACCTCCTTGTATTTACAGATGCTGTTTCATCTGCCTAGAAAGATCTCTCCCCACTCTTTGGACAGAGTAACCAACATCATGCTTTAAAATTCAGCTCAAATGTCACCTCTCCCAAGTCTTCCCAGGGTGCATGCCTCTTCTAGATCCTCCCCATAATGGGCTGACCTCTGCTCTGCCACCTGCCTCAGACCATAATTCTTCCCAAGTCATTGTCTAGTGCTTAGAGGGAAACAGTGTATGCCTTTGTTCCTATTGCCTGGTACAATACATGAACAGAAGTAGGCATGAATTGATAAATGTAAAATCTCAGAGATAAACTGAAAGGAAGATAGATATGGGTAATAAGGGAGAAGAAAAGAAAAGGCAAAAGATAAAAACAGAAAAGAGGACAAGCATATTCTATGCCCTGTTTTAAACAAAAATTAGATGAATTGGTGCTTCATTCCTGATATACATAATTAAGGAAGTAAGTTAAAGATCAGTGCTTTGAAAACATTTTTAAAAACACCTAAAGAATCAGGAGACATGAAATAGAATACGTCTCTAAAAATGCTAAATCCATTTATCAAAAGTCAGAAAGCAAATATAAAAAGATGGAATGTATAGAAAAAACATGAAGGGAAGAGAGCAAACATAAAGTTGTCTCAATAAAAACAAATGGATCCAGATTATCTAGTAAAAGACAGACAGATGAGGTCAAAACCCAAAGCCTACACATGTGCTTGTCTGCATTTACACGCCTAAAACACATGAGCACACAGATAAAGATGAATATATAGGCAAAGACATGACAGAAATATTTAAAAAATGTATGGAAAATAGAGGTTACCAGGTTCACAGAAGAGGAAGTAAAGAACTAAGGCAAAAGACACAGAGGACTAAGGTTTTTTGCTTTGCTTTTTAATTAATTTTCTTTTTTTGTCAAAAACTAAACATATGCATATAAAAAGATAAAGTCAATATATTCCTTAACCTTCATTTCATTTAATATTCTAAAGCAACAATTTTAAATGTTCAGCTGTTTTTTATATGTAGTCCTTAATGGACATAAACTGATCTCAGCTTATCAATAATATTGGCTTCTTATAATGCCAGCAAAGGTGATTTTATTTTAACTTTTAAAATATGTATCCATCTTACCCTGTTCTCATTCTTCTGATATATATCAAATTTGGTGGATATGTGTACATCCAGCATGAATTAGTTAGGAAAGTGCTTGTCTACATTAACAGAAAACATTCCTAACAATGACCTTCAGGCAGTCAAGAGTTACAGCAGTTTCCTGATGTCATTAGGGAGTCAGTCTATTTTAATTTTTCCTATCCTCCCATTTTTGGCTTGTGTGTTTTATCCTCATGGTCACAGATAGCTGCCATATCTTTGACATAGTATCCATATTTCAGACAGAAAAGACAGGAAGGAAAAAGAGAAGCAAGAAGGAGAAAGGAAAAGAAAAATAAATGTCCAGAAATGCTTAGCTTATGTCTCATTAGGCACATGACCACCTCTAACTAGAAGGCAATATACAAGAATTTTTAGCTGGGCACATTGCAACCGGAACAAAACCAAGGTTTTTATAATAAGGAAGAGTGGAGTTTAGAAATTTGCAAAGTAACCAAATTGTCTGTCATGGGTGTTTTTATCATTACTACTTTTTGAATAGTGCTAGCTGGTAAACTAGTAATATGTTATGAATATTTTCTTTCCTATATACCTTTAAACATTTTTTTCCCTGAAAACAATGTTTGTCTCATTTTCATTTGCTTTTTCACCTTTCAACTAACTTATGGCTAGTTATGCTCATTAATATCAAAATTTCTATGCAAGATCTCTCCATATAATTTTCATGTGTTTAAATATATTAGGTAATTTATTATTTCAAATCTTTTTCAGGAGACATCACTGCTCAAATCCTCCATCCCTCTACTCAGATCTACATTCAGTGCTTTCTACGCCAGCTGCCTGCCCCGGGGTTATCTTTGCTACATCCTGGAAATTCCTTTTATCCCTCTTCCCTGCTTTCCCAAGTCCTCTCTTTCTTTTTTCTTGAATTACCACCTATTTTTGTTGGAGCACATTCTTCAGATGCTTCTTGGAAGAACATGAGAGAGAGAAAGATGTATGACAGCTATTCATTTTGGATTTGTTAATTCTACCCTGACACTTAGGTGTCACCATTCTGTGATTATAGATGGAGTTTCTGTACATTTTTGGACTCACTGCCTCTTTGCTTTCTTGATCCTGCTTTTCTGAAGTCTAATGTTATTCTGATTACTGATCCTTCATGACCTGTCCCCAACATATCCCAACCCTACCAACACCCTGGGTGTTTTTAGAATCCTCTCTTTACCCCAGCATGCTGATATTCTCCAGTATATTTGCTGATAGTATTTCATCATCCATTGTGCTGGGCAACTGATAAGAAGCAATCCTTCAGTTCTGGGAAGGTTAATTCTACCTTCCTTTGATAATAGCTTTCCCTACATGGTCTTGATTTTTATTTTCTGAAACTATGATTAGCAATCGGATTTCTTCCTCTTTTCTGTTTCTTAATCGTTTTCGTTCTAACTTTTTGAAGACTATTCAACTTTATTTTCCAAACTCTCTACTGAATTTTTATTATGGTGATCGTATTTTTATTTTCCAAAGGCTGTTTCTGGTTTCCCCTCCCTTTTGTAAACAGCATTCTGGTTCATAGATGCAGTTTTCATGCTCTCTGAAGATGTTAATTTCAATTAAACTTTAAACTTTCTGTACTGCGTTTATTTTTTTTCTGCTTTTCTCTTAGCTTGTTTTGACTCCTCTCTTTCATATGAGCATTTTCTCTGGGAGGTCTAGTGTTTCTCAGCAGGTCATATTTAAGAGGGAAGCACTAAATAACAGATTGAAAGCTACATTGATTCAAGTTATTGATTTCATTTTATGATAAGCAGTAGCCATCCAGCTTTTCCTTTGGAACCCAAATGTCAGTGGAAGGGGGTCGTTACTTTAGCTGTGTGTAGAAGGGTTCAGTTCCTCCAACACAGCTGCCCGAATTCTAAAGAATAGGGATATACTCATTATTCAATATGCACACATTTACTTAATTCTCCTGACTTCATACTCCACATCACCCTGGCCCTGCTCTATTCTTAATGCATGTGAGGTTAAAGACACTCTGGTTCCTGGTTCTTTTTTAATATTTTTTGTTTTTCATACCAGTCTCTTGCTTTATACTGGGGATCAGTGCTTGCCTGTGTATACTAGTAATGGGAAGCGTGCCCTCGTGGCCTAGCAGGTAAAGCCACTGGGGTCAGTCCATATAGATCCCAGGGACCCAGGTTTGCATTCAGGACCAAGGGAAATTACCAAGATGAATGACTAGATAACATGAAACAAAATAAAATGCTTCTTCATTCTCTTTCTTCTTGCTAGCCTGCTTTCTAGCCTTCACTTCTACCTGAAATTTTCTTTAAAATGACAACAATAATAATACTACTAATAAATGATGTGTAGGGCAGGTGACATGGATCAAATTGCTTCTTATACCGTCATTCAATTAATTCTCTGGTTGTTGGCCTATTTCACCTCAGGCTTATTTGGCATTTGCTTCTCCACTTCCTAAGGCTTTCCAGGATTTTCCCAGATACAATCTGCTTTTCATCAGTTTCCCCTCTAATGTTGTGGACCTTTTATTTTATCACCAAATCATTTAGCATTCATTCATTCACTTTTCCCTTTCACCTAATGCTCTTCAGAATTATCGAAATCTTGATTTAATCAAAGATGGAATTTGTTTCCATTTTCCGTGTTTTTTGTCTTTTTTTTTTTTTAAGTAAGAGAAAAGCCCAAATTTAACAGCATACATATAAAGAATTTACAGGGTAGAAAAGTCTGAGCTAGTTTGAGAACAACGAAGACTTATATTACCCTATGCTGTGTGAGGCCTGGGGTGTTAAGGAAAGTGGAGGAGGAGGTCAGTGATTGAGGAGAGGGGTCCTTGTCCTGAAGGAGTCTATTCTCCGGGCTTCTTCGAGTCAGAACGGGGCATCCACAAGAGGCCAATTCTGAGAGACTTGAGGTGATAAACCTCTACAGTTCCCTCCTCTGTGACTTACTGGAAGTCACACATATTAATAGCTAGGCCTCTGGCTGTGGAGAGAGAAGAACTGGGTTAGTATTTGAGTGAAAAGACGTCAGCAAAAAGAAGAAAAAGAAGAACTATTAGGGTGAAGATGAAAAAGAACAAATCAAACCACATGACCCCACATCCCATTAAACCAGTCTCCCACTCATTGAACCAATATAATGGAGGATCTGGTGACACTATTTGTCCTGTTAAATTTATGTAGACACAGCATTTTTCCCCCTCTCATGACTGACACAAGCTTTTCAATGCTGAGCTGTCAACTTCCAATTGTCAAGTCTGCATAGTGGCATTGGACTCCTGGGTTCACACCATGGAAAGATGTAGGATTGCTCTCTCCAGTCTTTATTCACTAAAGCTACAGAATAAGATCTTGAACACTGAAGAGAACTTGAAGTCATGAAATACAAGCAGATTCTTCACAACCTCTCCCCTGGTATATCTCTGAGGCACAGCAGCATGAAGGAAGGAACCCAGATCTGTGATTTGACTGCCATTTAGTGTCAAGTATCTGATGACAGAGGGAATTAGATAACCATGTCCACATCTTCCCAACTTTTTTTTTATATACGCTGTTTCCACACAGAATAGATAAACCATAGACCAGCATGGTTTGTAGGCAGATTTAGATTGGAATCTCTAATTCTCAAAATCTGGAATGTTCCAGGACCTTTGAAAAAGTATTTGTTTATACATCTCCATTGTTCTTATGTGACTGAGAAAATCCAATTTCTACAGTACTGATGTAGTCAGCCTTTAATCTGGTTCTGGCAGTTATAGAGTTTAATCTTATTACTTAGCCAGGAAAGTCCAAATTTCTGATCCAGCCATAGTCTATGGTATGAGGCCATTTTAATGAAAGGAAAAGCTAAGATGCCCCAAGTTGTACAGTGTTGGTCTGTAAAACATTTGGTGATTGACAGACCTCTGTGCTGGAGTCTCTTGTAAAGTCCTCATAAGTTTGAAGATGCCACTTTCAATATCACACTGTAGAGTTGATTGAAACATTGTTCCAGGAAACCTCCAGGGGCAGATCTATTTCTCTATGAACAGGGCAATTTCTTTACCTATCTCTTGTACCTGAATAAGAAATAGCCCTTGGGTTTCTATAGGGATCTGGGGTACAAGTAACTCACCAGAACCAGAGAAGGATCCCATTTTTCTAAGTGCGGATAGCAGACACCATTTGTGAGATCTTCACATAAGCAGTAACAAAAGTTAGTTCAGATTTTTTTTAATTTTATCTAGAGGATTACATAACCTCACAATTCAATCAATAGGTTGACACGGTCATGATTTGGTAGACTGGCAAAGGGTAGTTGGTCTGTGCCTGATTTGTTGAAAAAGAGAGGTTAGAAAGAGTAAGACACAGGTTAAAATCGGACGGGTAAAAGCTTAGAGAGAGAAGTAGGACAGACAGAAACCAGCTGCTTCAGGCCAACTCTCTAATAAGTACAAAAATGTTCACTTAGAAGGAAAAGATATTCTTACCACTCCCCCCCAATCCCCCCACCCCCGACTTAAAAAAATAGGGAGCTCTAAGAAAAGGCAAGGGTAGGTGAAAGTGAAGCGTCGTGATTTATGATCTTGGGAAAGTTATCTACATAATGTCATCAGCTGTTTCTGGGGTCTGGAAATTAGTTCTGGAAATTCTGACTTTAAGTTTGTCTGTAAGGGTGGTTTCCCAAAGTTAGTTCTATATCAAACAATAATAATATCTCCAAGGAAACAAAATAAAAACTAAGGTTAATCATTGAGGTTCAGTCCATGAATCCAGTCTGAGCAAAGGCAGCCAGTTCACATTTTCAGATGTCAGGGTTGAAGCATCTTCAGATGACAAGCTAGAGCAATCTAGCTCTGTGGTTTTGAAATGATTTTGAAAAGAGATGAAAACAAACGACATTTTCTCTATGATTTTAAGACCAACAGCCTCATTTTGTTTTGATAAAAGTTGCAATTCCCAGTAAATATATATATGAAATATAATATTATATATATATATATTTTATCTGGAAAATAAGATTGCATCAAAATTATTCAAAAGCAAAATATTTATTGCACATAGATAAACTGACAAAGCTAGAATGGCAGTAAGGAAATTCTTTGAATCTTTGATAGATTCAGCAGGCAACTAAAGGAAGATTGAAGATCTGAATAATGTAATTAATTATCTTGATTTAAAAGCTATGCTTCAAACGCTCACATCATAGAGAATAAAAAGGAACAAAACACAAACCCCAGTAATAGACATAGGACCATATGAGAATGTGTTTCATGATGACGGAGTTGGCATTTCAGATCTGTATGTAAAGGGTAGATTATTCAACAAATGGTGCTGGGAAAAACTGGCAAATGATCTGGAAATAAAGAGAAAGAGACTAATGATTTCTGTCTTTTTAGTTATTGCTGCCAATTCTTGGCAAAGAGTTTAGCTAGCGAGGCTTTCCCTAAAATATCCTTGTTCCTGGGTCTTTCATACACTACTATAGGCTACTTTCTAGGAATTCCGAAGAAGAAGAAAGCCAGTTGGCTTCACTGGGGATGCACTATTTTGAAAGCCAAGAGTTCCTCCAAACTTCAGCCCTCTTAGTTGATTTCCCTGCATGTATTTGTAGTGTGGAATTGGATATTGAATTTGCATGTGGTTAGCAGTCTCATTGCATGTGTTGAGAAGGTTGGGAATTCCACTGTTTCTGGATAAGGTAGCTGTCTATAGCTAAGCCTTATAAAGTCCTCTAATGCTGAGGATTCTTGTGAGGGTCCTCCAATTATTCCACTTCCTTCTCAATAATCCCAGTTTAGAAAAGTTCCTTCAGACACTTTGCCTTCTTTCTGCATACCCATTTCTCCCATTCTACAGGAATATTCAATTGTTCTTTCATTGTGTCATTGGTACTAGTCAATTAGAGTGATACAATATGAGTCAGTCTAAAAGACAGGTATAATTTAACCAGTTAAAATAAACCTTTACCTCAGAGGTGAACATTAGCTTTTCCTTTACTAGAGATTGTTCCTCTACAATTCTAAGAGACTTTCCCAAAAACTTCTTTTTGTTTGAGATGTAGTCTCCCTTAAGTTTTATCTCCTTTGTCCCTTTGAATTTATTCTATTCTTTAAGATATGCTTGAGCACTTTGGTCAAAATAAGTTCTGTGTCCTGACACCATTGACAGTAAGATAGATTCTGGTATTAGAAGTGTAAAATGTGAAACAAAAATGTGTATCTTAGAGTTTAGGACATAGTTAAAACTAATCATAAAGTTGTAACAGTAGATCACAGTGGTCCTGTGTTTGGCTATACCTGGAACTGCATAAATGCCATTTCCCTCAAGGATGTAGAGATCTGTTCCCTATTGGACTTCAGTCTCCAATCACAGAAGTCAGAGAATCCTTTGAAAATATCAACCCACCATGCTACTCCTTGCTCTTAATTCTAGTAACTTCCCTTGTACTAGTAACATCTGAAGTCCTTCCAGTGACCCTCAAGGCCTGTGGGAGCTCATCTCTGGCTACTTCTCTGATGGCCAAACAAATTTAATTTTGTCAAAGAAGATTTTCCTTGTTATCACTTGTAAATAGGCACCCTGTTCCATCATATACTATAATTTACTTCTGCCTAATCTTATCATTAGTTGATAGGACATTGTCTAATGATTTGTTTGCTATTTATTTTTCCTAATCTCATCCCATTACAGCACAGACTATCTTTTTTGTTTACTCTTCTATCAATCAACATCTTGAACAACAACTGGTCCTGAAGACTTGGTATTTATCTTTCAAAAAATTAATAAAATAGTTTTGAAGTACCCAAATAATTTCTTCTATGCAGCAGTAACCAGGACATATATATTCACATACATATATTATAACATATGTATGTATAATATATGTATAATATGATATATTATAATATTTCCCTTCATTTAATGGAGAGTTTTTACTTTTGATTACATATTAAATAAAAATCAGGTAAAATATCAGTAAGAATCCAGTGTCCTGACATTTTGACCTCCTTTCTCTGGTAGTACTTAAGAAATCTTGAACACATCTACTCTGGCCATCCCCAACCCACTTGACGTCATCAACAGGACAACCCTAGTTTCCAAATCTCTACCTTGGTATCTGAGCTCAGGTACAGCATCTGTGCCCTGCAGTGAGAGATGGAAAAGTCCCAAGAGTGTTGCTAAATTGGGAGACTGGCTTCATTATTATGCATCCTCAGTAAATTCTAAGTATGACTTATGAGACTCCCTTTAAGATGATTAAAAGAAAGAGATAAACTAATGAGAAGATCACACACTTCATTTGTAGCAAACATTTCAGGCAGTTTTCTTCCAATATGTTTATAGAGAAATCTGGGGGAATAAAATGGGTCTCTATATCTTGATACCTGAATTCATAATATTCCAAAGTTATATCTCTTAGAGAAGAATGTGGTATGTCCAGTAGAACTGAAACATAGAGATAGTAGGTGGTGGATAGTAATGTGGGGTGTGTGTGTGTGTGTGTGTGTGTGTGTGTGTCTGTCTGTCTGTCTGTCTGTCTGTCTGTCTGTGTGAAGGGTGGAGAGCTGATGCTGGAAATGATGGGAACAGTAGTAGGTAGTGGCCAACTGGTAAACCATCTACAAGAAGTTTGAATTGGGAACCACTGAAAAGTTTTAAACAAAGACCTGACTTAATGAAATGTGCATTTGGGGAGTGTCTTTACAGTTGGAGTAGGAAAAGGAGGTAGAAGGACATTCCAGAGACATCAAGACCAATGCCAAGGCCACTGCAATAATTCAGAGAAGACATAAAAGTGCAATATGGTCAGAAAGAGTTACATAGAAGTAGTAGAAATGTCATTATATGCTGGGATTGGAAGGATCAGAAAGACATCTTTAAAGGATTCTAATGTTCCAAGAGTAGCACATTGCTTTCCTGAGAGAACCAGACAGAAATGGAAAATTACCACTTTAGTTACCTCTGCAAACCCAGACAACTTCTAAGGGGGTGAAGGTCTACTCACTGCAGACAAATGAATTTATCATTCTTCATAGGTTCTGACGATATAGACAAGCCTATGTGGCTTTCAGAGGGGCATGACCTATTAAGAGAGTTTTCCAGAATGAGGTAGCAGGTCAAGATAAAAAACCTACTCAGAATAAACCTTGTTTTCACCATTTTTCCTTAGCCATAGTCATAAGAACCAAAGATAGCTGCATGCCAGGAGAATCCTTTATGGCCCCGTTAGGTAGAGCAGTGGACCAACTAGGAAACAACAGCAAGTTAGATGTAAACAGGTCACATATGACATCAGAAACCTGACCACCAACCCACAATGGAGGCCCCTGCAGAAGCACCACACATGCCCATTCTTCTCCAGGGTCAGATGAAGAAATTTGCATGGACCTCCATGTGAACTGATTTCCTGCCAATCAATCTTTCCTCCCATGTGCCTGCTGGAATAACTTATCCTAAATTCACACATTGGAGACTATTAAGTTGTTTTTTTTTTTCCTCTTTTTAAAAGCACAGTGCTATACCAGATAGCAGCTCTATGTGATTATTCTCCATCTGCCAACTCCTCTCTTCAACTTTCAAAGAATCCGTTCTCTAGCTTTTTTAATTATGTTCTCTGCCCTGCGTCACCCAGAACTCTCTAGATGGGTTATGATTTGGTTTAACCAATGGGAAATATTGGTAGAATACTGGGAAACATAGTAGAGAGAGCAGGTTATGTCTTCCCCTCTTCCTCAAAGTCTTGGCACTTCATCTTTGCCTTCATCCATGACTGTAGCTCCCACCAAGTGGCCCCTCCTATACTGTTGCAGCAGCTGGCCTCCTGAACTTCTTTCCTCCCATGTTGCTTCAGTCCTGGGGGTGGTCCTCGCTTCCCTCTGTTGCTGGTCTCTGGGTAACTCCTCATTCCTAGATTGCCCTCAAAGTCAGCCTACTCTCAGGAATCTCTTCACACATTGCTCTTCATTTAAACCAGCTGCAGTTAATTCTGTTTCATCTTGAGATTCTGGCCCACAGTCTTAGATGACACTGAGAAGCAGAATTCCAGAAAGTCATGCCTGTCATCTACTCAGTTTTGGGTGCTTTCTGTTATGTTGAATGTCAGTGAAAACTATGGGTTGGCACTCAGACTCCTGTTAGGATCCCCATGCTTTCTTCTAGGCACTCACCTATAAAGATTTGCCCTAAGCCCTTAGAAACATACACATAACACATTTTGCAAATCCACAGCAATCTTGTACCTCTTCTGTGGCTAAATGGGCTGCTCTTGAGGTAGTTTTAATAGCTTTCTGTTTGAATCTAAGATGGCGTACTCGATCCCATTTCAAGGCATATCTTTATTTTCCTCCACCATGTGTTTGAAAAGTTAGTATTTATGGTGAGGTTCTGGTTTGTTCTATGGTGGGGATTTAACGTAAGATGAACTAGGAGTTGGCACCTTAATTCAAACTATTCAGAGTAGTATCCCTAAATGGAACCCACATCTGATTGGGGATTCCCCCTGACTGAACAACTGAGCAAGCTATTTCACTCTTTATCAGCAGGATGTAGAAATTGGGTCCTTTACCATTTTCAACAGGAAATCTAGTTCATTCTAACATTTCATGATTTTTATAAACTAAGCCAAAGATGTGGGGAGTCACAGAAAGCAACAACATTCCATCATGCCCACATTCTGTTCTTCACTCATTCTTCTGTCTTCTCTATAATTCCTTCCTCCCAATTCCCCCCCACCCCCACCAAGGCTCACAATTCTCCTTCACAAAGCAGAATAATTTCCCTCTTCCCCTGAAGATTTAGTCCTTGTCAAAAATTGGATTCCCTAGATACAGACTCGGAGACAGAATTGCACATGGGTTTTTAGTGAGAGCTCTTAGTTGACACAAAAGAGTGAGAAAATAGTATTGGACAAAAGAAGTCGGCTTACATTCTATGTGCAATTGGGGCCTCATAAGATCCTATGAAGAGCCCTGGATTTAGGGCGGCCCTTCTTAGTAGTGTCAAATTATGAAAAGGACTGGGACTTTGTATTTTCTCATCTGCTGGTCACTGGCTGTGTGGGATGGGGAGAAGGGATTTCCCTGAAAGGGCGTGTGCCCTTAGACAAAGAAGTTCCCTGTAATCAAGGGCAGTTCTCAGATAGATTAGCAGTTGATGTTCGGCTGACTGGGGATGGATGCATCTACTCTGAAGAAGAGACCTGGGTAGAATACCATAGCTCTACTTCAGGCTGAAGGATATCTTGACCCAACAGACACAGCAAGCTCAGTGCCTACTCTCAACAAAAATGCTATCAAGCATTTTCCCAACAAGAAGTTTTTCTTCAAACCAAGGTTTCTTAGCAACTGCTAAATTTTCTCCTTTTAAAGATCCTTGCTATCAATAAAAGTATTGATTATCTGAGTGCAAGGGTAACCACTCTCCAGGAGCCTGGATCACTAACCTACATTAATGGAGCAGATATCACCCTGGAAATATTTACTAGCAGAGGTACCAGTTCAGAAGACTGGTGAGAGATTTGTCCACATTTTGGATCACTGAATTCTGAGATCAGATTGCTGGAAGTTTCCAGAATAAATCATCAGGCACAGAATCCTACTTCTTGGTAGGAAAGTAAATAGACTTCGCATACTAAGTATTTGAATCTTGCAGCATTCACCTCCAGTTATATGGCACAAAGTTTATAAAGATACAACTAGAATACAAATACCTTATTCACCATAAAATACTATTTCTAGGATTCTGTACTCTTTCAGGTGGAAGTCAGTAATTTTTTGCCTGGGAAGCCCACAGAGAAAGATAACAGAGCTTGGACTAAAAACAGGAGAGGCTGTTTGCATAGACAGATAATGTGCTTATCTGTTGAGTTCTGGACAAGATCAAAGATACACACACCATCCTCATGATTCTTCAGTAGGTGTCCAGTTCCCCATCTGGAAGATTTCCCCAAAATGAGCTTAAGGAACTTGGATCAATACTCAGTTTGCACAAGAAGTCTTCACCATCTGCATCTAACTTACAGTGATTTTCATCCATTCTATAATGCTACCATCACACTACTTGATTAAGATGAATCTTCAAACTTTTATTTGGTGCCTATGTTTCTTTACCCATAAATTAAAATTAGCTGTCAATATCAGTGTATTTTATCCCCAATTATAATGTAGAGATGGTATGAATTATGGATCTGTAAAATTATATTGCAATGTCCCTAAAATATTACGTGTATTTATATACACATATATATACAATGTCTATTTGAGGTAGTATTTATAGATAGCTTGTGAAGAGTAAAATGAGTTTTTAGAAAGAAATAAAATACAGAGGTTTTTAAATTATCTGAACAAGCAGACTGGAAAAAGTAACATTAGCTCAAATGATAAAGTTCTACTAACATCAGGAGTATGTTGACAATCACATTAAAATGATACTTTGATAAATTCGTGTGATGGCATAAATGTGTATATATGTACATTATTTATTTTAATTCACTGTTGGGATTTATGTCTTTCCAAATAGAATTTAATTTAGTCTTTGATATATTTTGGTGGTTTTTTTAAAAAATTGCCCATCAAATCTAGCATATTTACTGTACATGATACTTGTGAAACTTGTGCTGAATGAATGAATAACAAGTGGATAAATTATTGAGATCCAGTGTCCTGACATGGCCCTGTTATTTTCCTATTAAGTTTGGTTAATGTCATGTTTCTCTCTCATAGCCACTGAAATTTATCTGAACCAATTCTTGTTCTCTAGTTCTAGAAACAGTTAGCTATAATGACAAAGGTGATCCAGCTCATTCTGTGAGTAGTTTTAGGTAACTTTAGACCGTACAGCAGATAAACCACAGGATCTCCGGCTTAACACCAAAGTTTACCTTGCCTCACGTAGGTCCACTGTGAGTGGTCTTTTTGATACAATAACACCCCCATTCATTTAATATTGTGACTTTACCATCTTCAGCATGTGGTTCAAGGTTATATATATGTTGTCCTCAATCTGATAAAAGGCCAAAGAATATTGAAAACTGGGTTTAAGAAAGGTTTTTGGATCAGCTTGCGAGTGGTACTCAGCACTCAAGGTCACACACCATTGACAGACACACTCATGTGACTACATCTTATCGCAAGGTCGCCTACATCTGTGTCTAGGAAGAAAAGGAGACAAACAGTGAAAACCATCCCATCTTTATCAAATAGAGTTTAAAGGGAGGAGAGGCAAAGGGGAAGTTATTATAGAAAAATGGTGTATCAAGGCTTCAATTAGCATCATTAGACTAATGAACTCTATTTTGCCAGTCCATTTTTCTCTCCTGAGCCTTAGATTGCATACCCAACATGAAAACTTGGGTTTTGCACATCCTCTTCAAACTCATCTTTGTCCTCAACATAACTACCTCTCTTCTTGAGCTTCTTGTGTAATGAAAAGAAAATGATTATTCATCATTACTGATACATTCTAAGGAAGATAGTTATTTCTTTTTTTCATTTTTTTAAGGAAAAGTGCATGTAGGAATGAAGGTGAGGAGGCAGGCAGAGAGAGGAGAAAGAAGCACCCTATTTTATTTTTATTTAGTTGTTCACACTGGTTGCTTCCCCTGGACGAGGGACCCAAACCCAGAGGTATGTGTCTGTGCTCTTTCAGAGGTGATTGACCTAACTGCTACTCCACCAGATTGTATCTTTACTAAGAAATTTTTGAGCATCGTGATGGAATTTAAATATGCAAGAACTGGGGTAGAAACTGGAAACAAAACTCAATTTTTCTTAATAGAGATAAGAGAAAAAATTATTTTGCTTTAGGGGAGTGGAGATAGAATCCAGGAAGATAAGCATTATAGGGAGAAAAAAAGGGCAAATACAAGTGATAAAGACCTCTAATGTTGGTATTCTCTGAATTTTTATAGAACTGAAATATGTAACAGGGATTTTAAGGTTGTTTGTTGAGGGGTGAGTATTATAAACCTCTTATCAACATAATCTTCAGTAACATTTTCCTGACTCAGTAAAGCTTTTGTGAGGATGAATTATTTTATAGTTATTGAAAGAAGAGGATAATTCTTATCTTGTCAAATATGGTCAAGAGGAAAGACAACATTAAAGGTTTAATAAACTTTGGAGTAGCAGAGGGCACATCTCTGAGAATAAAGCGCACATTTGAAGAACATTCCAGAATCACAAGCAATGAAATTGATATAAATGTGAGCAAATTAAACAAGAGGACTTTGTCTGACATCAGAGATACTCTTAACTCAGGAAACTGCACCGTGTCATCCACTGAGTCCTCCAAGTCAAAAGCCTGAGTGTCATTTAGTTCGTTGACATAGTCCAACAGTTCCTTATGTGCACATGGTCATGTGTGTGCATTGTTGAAGGTAAATACCTACATACAGGTATGTAAATATTTCTTGAGAAATTTTAATACGTATTACTCAAGAAATATTTGTTGAATGAATGATTTCTCTCCCTGATTTCTATCTCTGCCTGATTTAACACATCCACACAATATCTAGGTCTTATTGCTTCTAACTTCATGTTGTCTCTCAAACCTACCTTCCTTTTATTAATTCCCACCTTGTGTACCCTTTCTTTTTTAGGTCAGTGACATTTCTTACTTGAATATACAAAGCAAACTGTTGGATAGTCTCCTTGATTCCAGTCATCTCTTTCTTAAAATTAAAATTTGATCAAGTCACCTCCTTGCATAAAACTTTGTGACACCAAATTACCCACAAACTCCTTAAAATGGGTATTATACACCAAACGCACCACCAGAATTTTAGTGTCATTTACCAGCACCTTGTTCCTTCTCTCTTCCCTCTCCCCTTCCACCCCACCACCCTCTTGACAGCTATCAACTTGTGTCCTCTGGGTTTTTGCTGGGGTTTAGCTGTTTGTTTCATTTCACTATACTCAAAATATGAGTGAAATCATTCTGTGTTTCTCTTTGTCTTTCTTTTTTCGCTCAACGTGATCTGCTCCAGTTCCATCCATACTGTTACAAAGGGCACAATTTCACTATTTTTAGTACCTGCATAGAATTCCATTGAGTACATATACCACAGTTTCTTTATCTAGTTATGTGTTGTTGGGCATTGAGGTTGTTTCCATGTCTTGGGTGTTGTGAACTGTGCTGCCATAAACAAAGGGTTGCAGATATTTTTCCTGATTAGGAATTTTGTATTCTCTGGGTAGATGCCTAGAAGTGGGATTGCTGGATCAAATAGTTCCATCTTTAGTTTCTGAGGAATCTTCATCCTGTTTTTTAGAACGCCAGCCATTTTAACTGAAGAAATTTAATACAAGGAGTTGGGTGAAAAGTATTGGTGAACTGAGAAGGCAAAGGAGTAATGTGACACAGGTGTAGTAATACAGGAAGTTGTTATCACCCCTAGGGCATGGAAAACGAAGGAAAGAGAAAGATTTAAGAAGAGACCCTATGGAAACGGAACCCATAGCCTTGGAAACACTGGCTGGCTAATGCCATTTATCTCTTTGGGGCCAACGGGGTATGGGTGAGGGCAGGGCCAGTGAGCAGGAAGGAATATGTGATAAAGCTGGTTTTAGGAGTGTGGGGGAAAAACTGGAAACTGGAACTAAATATCACAGTCATTTAAAATTCATTGTTATGGCAATGCTGACAGAAAAGACCGCAAACAGGAAAATGATTTCCTCTCCCTACTTACAGGCTTCCTCTAGCACCCCCTGTTGGCAAAGCCTAGCAAGGCACCACTGGCAAAACAGGACAGGTTACATTGTAGAGTCCTAGGCCTAGAATGACAGAGGGAATTTGGAGTCAAGAAATGACAGGTTAAGACAACATAGTCTAGTTAACTGTGGTTGGGACATACCAATCACTCAGTGTATTTCTAAAACGAAGGAATATATTGAAAATAAGCGATTGTCTATCTGTCCCAGAAACAGACTAGAATAAAGTGCCATTCAAGTGAAATCTCTTCTCAGGACAGAAACTAGGGGATGGTATCAATAAGGCTTTTTATAGTTTGGTGCCAACCAATTGTGTGTGGTTACTTCTGGATAAAGAGTAAGTCCTATGACACTCAAGAGAGATGCTACCGAAGGAGGCTGTGCAGCCTTGTGAGAAATAGATAAGGAAATTATATCAACTCATAACCATTGAGATTTTATGTATTCTAGCCAGTCCATGAAAGAATTTATTATTTGTTGTGAAGCAATTGTTGGATTCAGTAGCAAGTTGATGATACCTTCCTTGATGTTCTTAAAACTAAAAACCCAGGACAGAGGAAGGAGGTTGAAGGAGGTTGAAAGGAAGTAAATGTGCTAAATTCCTCTTCTAACAAGGAATCAATACCAAACTGTGACATTAGTAAAGTTAAAACTTTAGGAAATCCAGTTTATGTTCTTTTTAAACAAATTTTTAAAGAGAAGGAATGAAGGAAGAAGGAAGGATGGAGGGAGGAAGGAAGGGAAAGAGAGAAGGAGCGGGGAGGGAGGAAGGCAAAGGAAGCATTTTTATTTATTTGCTTGTTTTCGAATCCCCATCTCTTCAGCTTCTGTGTATAAACATGACCCAATTCTCTTATAGGAATGTAAAGATCTCAAGGTAGGCATCCTGTCCTAGTCAACACTTTTAACTCAAAATACCAAACATAGAGCTTCATTTATATTCAATGCTCAACATCATTAGTTGAAGGAAGTTAACTGAGAAACATGCAATGTATGGATGAGAGGCAAACTATATGGAAGCTGAGAAAACTTGGAAATAACTTGTCAAGTAACGTCTTTTCAGCTGCTATCTAGTCTCTGAGATCTTTCAGGAGAGTTAGCTAATTGTGTTCGTAAATCTACAGCCAAGTGATAAACCCAGATAGTTTGCCAACCCTCATCATTCAACCTGCCAAGATGCAGAATGTAGGGGAGAAGGTATTCTGTTGATAAACTGAATTTCTCATCTTGAAATCATTTGTTTTGGCTTTATGTATATATACACAATAAATAACGATCTGCAATGAATTAATTTCCTTAAAATTTATGAGTAATTTCTTCCATTCCCTCACTAACACATTTTCGTTTTCTCAGTCCAATTTCTGGGACAAAGCTAAGCTTATATTTTAAAAAAGCTGAAAAATGAAAACATATAGCCCAAAATATAAAAGTCATTCAAATGAATTCAAAGTATGTTTCAATTACATTTAATAAGATTACTTGGGGACGAATGCTATTATGTTAACAGATGACAGGGAAACTGCTGTTCAAATTCTATTTTGTTTCCTTCTTCTCCATTAAAGAAATAATCTTCAAATAAGCATGGCTAGACTAACCATGAATGTGAGACAGCTAAAATCCCAGATAGAAGGAAAGCATGTTAGGAGTACTCCTCTCCAGTCTCAATGAATTCAAGGGACTCAAGTCTTATCAAAAAAGGAAGAGGATGTACAGTGTTACTGAAGAATCAATGCTTTCTCTGAAAAGTTACAAAGGAGGGAGATGGCGGAATGGACAACGACTCACCTGATTTATTTTCTTAATGGGAGAGTTGATTCTTAAACATAGAGTTATGTTCCCTGACAAAATCTTGTAGTGGATTATTTAAATGTAATTCATTTATCATATTAAAATGATTATGTATGCTTTTGTTAAAGAAATTGAAGATTACTGAGAATCAACAGGATCACCTCCAAAATATACAAAACAAATCTCATTTCCTTTTGAGCAGGACCACTGATCTGGTAAATCATGGAACTAAAAGATCAAATGGCTATTTTCTCAGCAAAATTTAGAGCATAGATTTGGTCATATTTTTTTGGTGCTGATAAACTCAACCAAATGCGCTTTAGTTTATGGAGCAATGTCAAGACAGAAATCTCTAGCAACATACCACAGGGTTCTAGTTTTACTCACTTCAGTTGAACCCATAACAATTGGTGAATTTGGGGTAGTATTTTAAATTCTCCACTCTTGATATTTGTCTTTATAATTTTGAGTCATCCTTTAGTTCTGAGTTTAAACATTAGTTCTGCCTCTGACTCACCCCATAAATGCTCTACCCCTGTCCATGTGCTTTCATTGCATTCTGCAATGTCAGGAGGCCCTGGCTTTTGAAAAACCTTCTCAATTTTTAAGGTCAATTTTCTTTACTAAATACCTTCCACCAGATCTCAAGAATCTTTTTTTACATGTGATGTAAGATGATGAATATTTCTCGCTTGTTCAGGAGTGGTGGATTTACTAAGCTGCAAGACTGGCAGTACTAAAATTAATTAGGGAAGTCCTGGGTGAATTGGGATGTTTGTCACCACAATCTAAGGACTCCTAGCCTGCTACTGTTCTCAGAACTTCATTTCTCCCTTTCCTCTTTGGATTGAGTGAGTTTCAGCACCAAAGTAGAAGCACCATTTCACAACAGGGACCCACCTTTCAATACATCAAGACATGTAGGATGAATTTGCCTCAAGTATGAGGTATTATGAAACAAGACCTCCTTTTCTTTGCTAACTATTGAGTTGAATTAGAGTGAAAGACACATGTAAATGATACCGTGTGCGTGCACACACACACACCCTGCAAATGAAGGTGAAGGAGTCACCTTCAAA
Source organism: Solenodon paradoxus (assembly GCA_004363575.1). Classification (NCBI taxonomy): domain Eukaryota; kingdom Metazoa; phylum Chordata; class Mammalia; order Eulipotyphla; family Solenodontidae; genus Solenodon; species Solenodon paradoxus. The sequence goes on from RJWH01002129.1 coordinate 25,982, forward strand.
GAGCAAGTACATCTTGCTCTTTTTTTTTTTGTCAGGCTGGTCTAAGGAAATGTCAAATTAAAGGACCACATTTGGATTAGTAGATTCAAAAAGTGGAACATGCTGGTTTCACATTTCTAAGAGGAAGTCAGTTCTTACAAATCAAGGCTCAGTAGAATCATATAGACAGTGGGAGAGCACTCACTGGTCACTTCATCATGGGCAAGTTATCCACCTCTTGATAAGCTTGTCAAAGTTCATATTCCTTTTCTGGGAAAGTTTCTATGTAGAACAGTAGTTTTGAGACTAGGATTGGGAGCACAAAAAAGAGCTGAGAAGGTGAAAATCGAGTTGAGCATAAAAGAGCAGTAGAATGTACAAAGCTGGGAAGTAAGTGTCTGGGATGTGTCCGTGACCTGTCCTTTCAAAGCCCTGAGCTGGTGCTGATATTCCCTCTTTGGAGTGAAATAGGAGGAGGCCAGCTGGGTAGAAATCTCTTATTTCTTGAGCAGCATCCTGCGGGTAGGAAGCGGTTCTTTCAAACCAAGTTCTTCTCAACAGATGAGTCTTGCTAACCTCAAGCACAGTTTCTAGGAAACGAAGAGTCACTTGAAACTTACTAAATCCATAGATAATTGGAAGGTTACTGGGGTATCGGAAGAAAGCTGTGATCTTAATGCTTTGGCAGTCATGCAAAATATGGATTTTCAAGCATTAGAAAGGAGCCACCTAGAAGATTAAATAGATCAAGCAGCATCATTGCTTAACTCTACTAAACAAAATATGTTTTAAAGACAGACTTCTATATGGCAGGTTTTGAATATGGATAAAGTTTTGGCTATGCAGTAAATCTAATTTTGCAAAGATATGCACCATGCAGTACAAATTAAAACAATAAGGAGACAGGACTTTTGAGACACAGATGCTTTAGAGTTTCCATAATGTTTTACTTTTAAAACATCTACAGTCAATGGCAAAATGCTATCATCTGTCAAATAGCAATAAATACATAGATGTAAGTTATATTATTTTCTCTACTCGTCTCTGTGTTTGAGAAATCCTAAAATAACCTAGTTTTAAAAATTGATAGCAAAAAATATGTGCCCCATGGAGTTGGTCCTGGCATTGGAAATCAGCGGAATCAGGTAATAATCACAGATGGAAACCACCTCCTCCTTCCTATATAGAATTTTAAATTTTTATTGTACTGGTTGTCTGAAAATAAACTATGGAATTCTTATAAAGAATTAGTACAGATTGAAAAGTCATAACCTGAGGAGTATAGCATTGAACTCTCCTAACTTCTTCCACGATGTCCAGAGCAAGCTTTTTCCCCGTATGTGTTGGCTTGTTATGTGGAGCTAAAGGATAATTGAGGACCTGAAGAAACACAACCATTAAGATAAATAGAAGATAGAAAGGTGATAGATGATGGATAGATTGATAAATAGAAAGATAGACAGATAGACTCTCTAAACCCTTACCACAGATATTTAGATATGGTGTCATCTCCAGAAAAACAACCTTTTTAATCAGAGAAACCTATCATAAGGCAGGGCACTGTCTAGAGGCAAGGTTTTGTCATATGAAGCTATCCTCTCATATGACCCCTCTTCTCTCCTTGATATCCCCATTCCCCTTTTCCATTCCTCAGGATAAACACCTTCATTCTGTCCCATCTGCCTTAGAATTTGTAATCTTGTAAATTCTCTATGTGTGTATTATTAAACTTGATCTTTCGTCCTTAAGTTCCTATCTGATGTTCATTTATTTTTTTGGCCAGCCTGAGTAGAATCTCAGAAGAATGGGAGGATTTTCTTCTTGCCCCTATAGGAATTTGCTTTGTTTGTAGGATGTATCTTTTCATATTTGGTCTGTTCTGATTTAATTCCTTAAAAGCTGGATGTAATTTATATGTATATGTATGTTCTCTTGCCAATGCAAATTTGGCTGGGTATATAATATCAATTCACAACCATTGAGATTTTATGTATTCTAGCTATTCCATGAAAGAATGTATTATTTGTTGTGAACCAATTGGTTTCAGTAGAAAGAAGATGATACCTGTGTCATTAAAAAATTGATATGATATCTCTTTATGATAAATATATTACAATTCAAACAGGAAGTGTCTTAAAATCCAGTGATAGAACTGATGAGGTCCAATTCTGCACTGTGCTTGCCTGAGACATGAATCTGTTACACAGAGTTAAAGGAGCTCTATAAATAAAGAGTGACTTTGTGACTTTGGTTGCAAGTAACAGAATGACCAGGCTGCAGATGGAGGCTGCTGCACAAACACATTTGGTTACTATGGAGCCCAGAGTGTGTAGACAATAAGACCAGGGCTGGTTCAGTTGCTCAACCATTTCAGCAGGGCCCAGGATCCTTCCCGTCTCCCTGCTCTTCCATCCCAGTATGGTAGCTTGTTGTTTTCATTGTTGTAGGATGGTTGAAACTGCCATTAACATCAGGACTGCTTTCAAAGGCAGGACAGGGGCTAGGGGTGTTGGCGAGAGGTAGAGCAGGAGGAATAAACAAAATCTCTTTCCTTCAAAGTCTGTCTTCTTTTCTGACAAAGGGAACAGCTTTTCGAAAATCTTTCTAACCAAGTTGATTCATGATTTACAACCTGGGTTTGATATTACTAGAAAAATTTGGCCTTTTTTGTTTTTAGTAAAAAAAAAGGTGTGAAGGAAGAGCTATTCAATTGACAATGAAGAGAGTCTTGAATAGAAATGTCTACAACCCTCACTTATCCAGGATCTTCAAACTAAATAAACTTCCTTAAATTTCATATATCCCAGACCACTTTGTGACTGAGGAATGATAATGACCTTCTCAAGAGTGTTTTGAAATCTCTGGCAAATAAAATAACCAAGGTTTTTTGCCAACGAAACTAATGAACTTCACAAAATAATAAACTTTAATTTTTACAGATTGGTTAACATTTACTAGGTTTTCAAACATTGCGCCGTCTGACTGGAATCAGAATAGATTCATTTTATTTTCAAAATAAGCAATCACCCATTATTTTTAAAATACAAAGTGGTTAGCATGGTGTACAATTCATCAATATTATGCTCTGATAACTTGCTTAACAAGGTGCAAATGTGGGTTTCTCAGGTGCAAGTTTTACAAACATGGTTAGTCTCTCCTGGACGACTGCTGCAGCCTACTAGCTCAGAAGAGTAATAGCTTTCATCGATCTTTCTCAACCTTAAAGTCTATACACAGGAAACACTTGTGGGTTCTTAGCTAATCTGAAGTACACTGCAGTCTATTTTGCATGCTTCTGGTTTCCATGCATCTTGGACAAAGCCCTTAGGCAGGGCCCTGGTGAAGTGCAGGGGCCTTAAAACTGCCAAGGGCATTTGATTTAAACCATATATACTCTCAAGTATGTGTTACTTGCTTCAAGCTTTTTGGGAAACTTTTCACATGTAAACAAGTAATATATTTTGTCCTATTTCTTTGGAATTTTTCTCTTTGATCAGATACCACTCTTGCTGGGTAAATCAGGGATTAATTGGAGAAACACAACCACTAAGATAGTATTATAGATAGGTAGGTAGGTAGGTAGATAGATTGATTGATGATAGATAAATAGTAGATAGATAAATAGAGATAGAAATAATTAAAAATGGGTAGATAGTTAGATAGCTTTTTCTATATCTAGAATTCCCTTTCTCTATCTCCTCTCTGCATCTATCTATCTATCTATCTATCTAATCTATTATTAGTAGCAAGGATAACCTGTTCTGTCTTTACCCACAATGGTAGATAAACTTCATAAAGATAGAGACTTAATTGTCATTTCTTCCTGTGGGACAGGAACAGGATTGCCACCCAAGTGTCTCAATAGATATTTGTTAAATGAATGTGAAGAGGAGCAGAAAATGTGATTGCAAAACATACCAATTTAGCATGTGAATTGTTTTGAGCTGAAGGCAATTAAGACCCAAAAAGATCCAAAGAAGGTTTTTTATCTCATAGCTGCCTAAAATAATTTAGAGAGAGGACCAATACTAGGTACAGAGCTATTATCAAAGATAACTTTTTATATCTGAAAGATTTATCTGCACTACAAGTCAAACATCTGTTTACCTAACTCTTGTTCATTCCATCTTCTTGTGAATTGTCTTTTTCCTTTAGAAGTTCCATATCCCTCCTCCATTCGCCTTTGCTTAGGCTGGTACATAAGCCTCGATTGCCTAACTCACTTTGTGTATCATATTTCTGGGCTCCCATACATATGAAATTAAATTTCTTTTCCTCCTGTTAATCTGTCTTACATCAATTTAATTACTAGATCAGAGAAGAACTAGAAGGAAAGAGGAGAAAAGTTTTCCTCCCTTACAAATGAATCTGTGATAAATCTTCACAAACATACTATAAGGTGTGTGATTGCTACTCTCAATTGCACGGAGGACACAAAGTTTCAGAGAAATGAAGTCATTTTCTTAAGATAACTGGGGAACAAGAGAGTTGGGATTTGCATACATTCTTCTCTTCTGTCTATCAGCTGTTAGAAGATTAAAATCTATTCCAAACTACATTTGAAGTGATTCAATTAAAGTAAATCCTCATTTAATGTAGTTCGCAGGTTCCTGGAAACATTTAATCAAAATGATGTACAAGGAAAGCAAGTTCTCAAATAACATTGTTTTATTTGTTTTTTATTCTCATCAATATTATAACAGTGGCTCTGAATGAAGGATGCAAGTGAGAAGGGATAGCATAGGGAAAAAGAAGGGACTTTGAGAACAAGGAAGCAGAATAGCAGCTGTACAAGCAACAAGAAATTATCTAACCACCTGAGACACAGGCAGGCTGAAGATAAGCTAGCATCATCCAAATAAGCTAGCACCACCCCAACAGGCATACTAAAGATAAGTTAGAAAAGACATTTCCTTACCAACTCATAACACCAAGTTAACTAAACCAGTAAGTGAAAAATTCCATTCCTTAGGTATAGAAAACCCTCCCTCAGCTTAGTGAAAATTAGCTTTACTCCCCATAGAGAGACCATCTCTGTATCCCTGTGCTTCTGCTAAACTTGCCATGTGCTGTTATTGAGTGTCTCCATTGAATTCTTTCTTGGACTAACACCACACTGCAAGACATGTCATTGCTCTTCACCCACTTGTAAAACAAGGATCTGTTATATTCATTATCATGTAGATACTCCCTAATATTTACTGGTTCAAAAATAACTTTCTTAAGAGTCGCTCTTTATCTAGTTGCTCTTTTGTAGATTCTCTGGTTAATCTCTGAGGGTCTCCTACTTTAACCAACATATATATCAAACATCTTTGGTCAAAATTAGATGTTCTGGGTATGTTTTTTGGAGATTTATCTTGATAAAAAATCATGTCTAATATTTTCTTCCTTAAATATCCTTAATTCAACTCTCTGTTTAACCTTTATCTTTCTTTTTGTATTCTGTTTTAAATTTATTCTATCATTTTATTTTTTGTATCTTTTCAGGCTACCTTAAATCCTCAATATAAGATGGGCAAAAAGAACATAAATAATTAAATGAGTATTCCTATAGGATTCACTAAAGATACACTATTTTGAGTAACATTAACATTCAATATAGGTAAAATAATGAGACAAAATTTCAGTTTCAGCATTTACAAGGCAGAGGGGTAGCCATTAAAAGTGATGATCATAAAAACTGTAAAGCTGTACAAATATGCTTGCAGTATAATATGAGTAGGAAAGTTGGGTGCAAAATTGCATATTCTTTACTGTTTAGAATAATTTTAAAAGTAAAACTGGAAGAAAATACAAATGTACTCAATTTTGTGCAAAGCTGAAGTTTGTACATTTGAAATAGTATGATATTCAAATACGGTATCTCACCTTATAAATCAAAGTTGGCTAGTCTATCTTTAAACTCTTTACTATGGAGAATTTAAAGCACATGCAACACCAATAGAATAAGTTGTTAAGCCCCCATTCAATAATAACTCAACCTCAATAAACAACTTTGTCAGTTTCATGTTTACCTTCACCTACTCTCCACACTTCTTGAATGTTTATTTGTTAAATTTACATATACTGAAGTGCATAAGGTATATAATCCATTTCTATTGTTCCAGAAAGTTCTCAAGTATCCCCTTCTAGTTACTCACCCCAACAGAAGAAACCACCATTTTGAAACTTTCCGCAATAAATTGTTCTATTATTTATTCCAGTACATCTTTTAAACAGTATCATAACTTTTTGTGCCTGACTCATTTTACTCACTAGCTTTCTCTATCAATGGTCCATTCCTCCTTTACTTTCTAAAACAGGTGTGTGAAGTTGGTGCTATTAATTCCTAGAATAGTTGATGAAATTCCCCAGTGAAATTATCTGGGCCTGAAGTTCAGTTTGTGGTGAAGTTTTTGATAATCAATTTAATCGTGTTCATTTTTGTATCTAGAAGGTTATTCATATGCCAGATTTGGTTATTTGAGTTTTTCAGGAAATTTTCTCATGTCATTTACATTGTAAGTTTTCTTGATATATATTCACACTATTCCTTTTTTCATGATTTTTATAATTATGTAATCTGTAATGACAATCCTTCTTCCTTCATTTTTGATATTGGTAATTAGTGTCCTCTCTCTTTTTGTTTCTTAACCAGTATTGCTTGGAGTTTATCAGTTTTGATAAAAAAATTAACTGTTGATTGTTTTCAATTTTACTGATATCTAATTTCATCTCAATTATTTCTTTCTACTTATTTCAGTCTAATTTCCTATTCTTTCATTTATGAAAGTGGAAAATTAGATTATTGATTTTATACCTCTCATCATTTCAATACAAGCATTTAAAAGTCATTGATTTCCTTCCAGAAACACCTATAGTGAAGGAGAGAGAAAGAATAACCAAAGAAGAAAATTCTGTAGTTAAATAAGCAAGGATAACACTTAGGACTGCAGTGAGAAAATTAAATCTGAGCTAGTCTTGAAATACTTTTTTTGATACAAAGAGAGGGAAACAGAGGAGATGGATAAAAATGAAGACTTGCATATTTGCTGAGGGAAAGTTGAGAGCATTTCCTTCCAAAGGTTTTTACATGTTCACAGGAAGCCTGAGAGGACATCACCAGCTGAGTGTATGGGAGAGGAGAGGACCACATTGACTCAAGCACAGTTCCATGACCTCAACATCCAAGAATGAAACCATGTTCAAAACAGTGGTTCCCAAACTTTACTAAGGATCTGAATCATATAGAGAGTATGTTAAAACGCAGCATGTTTCCTTCTCTCCCCCTCCTAATTTCTGATAGTGGAACCTAAGATTTGCATTTCTAATGAGTCCCCACTGGTGATAATGCTACTGATCTAGGAACTGCACTTTGAGAACCACTGCCCTAATGTGCTCTTTCTTCATAACTCTGTGAACCAAATATTTTTTTGTGTGTGTTTCCTCTTTTGTAATGTTGAGAGCATAGAATCCAGAACCTATCTTGAATCCCAGCTATACCACCAACTTTAACTATATGATCACTATTTTAATTAATCTCTACATTTGTACAATGGGGACAATTTCATGGGGAAAGTTATGAGGATGAATTAATTTAAAATGTAAATCATTTATTATTGTTTTAAAGTGCTATTTATTATTTAAGAACTCTATCACTGTAACTCAAGAAGAAAGGAAGAACTACAGGTCATTAAAACAGAGGTAATTGTTTACACAGGTGTTAGTATAAGGAAACCACAATTAGTCAATGGTGGAAGGTTACTGCTACTGTAGGAGAGAGCAAGCACCAAATAAGCCTCCAGAGCTTGAAGCTGGGGTCACAGTGGGAGACATTCAGTAGGAGCAGAGTAGGGGGAAGAATTGGGAAAGGATCTGCCAGCAAACAGTAGTTGATTATCCCGTTAATTAACCCATAGATCTTACTTAGTCAGAAAAAAGAGCAAAAGAACTTTTCCTGTAGACTACCCTGATTCTGGTTAACTGTTTTGGATTTTCTTTTTAGCTGAAAACTAGTTCAGGCAATCCCCATTCATTTACCTCTCCTGAAAAGATTAATTGGGAAACAACATTACATCAGATACTGCAAGAACATCTACTCCCACATGCAATCTGTTCTTGTACTCGGTTCCACACAGGGAGACATCATTAAGGCCTGAACACACATTGGAATACTCATGTGGTTCTGAGAGTGTGCCATAGTACTTTCTTACATATGGAGGAGTCTAAAAGGTACTCTGTGAGATGTGGAATAAGCAGAAGAAAATTCAAAGTGATGGTCCCTGAAGGTGTGTGGGTGTCAGGGGATTGCAATGTCTGTTTTGTCAAACAGTTTTCTTGAATATGTTTCAAGAAGATCATTTCTCCCCAAATAGCTATGCTGTATTTCATGAGCAAACTACCTCCTTATCGATTTCTGGATGGTGACTTGATAGGACTCACTTTCGTGTCGCTCCCCACAGATACTGGGAAAAAACCCCAAAAGAATCACCTATTTTCCTGAGACAAACACCAAGAAACACCAGCACTTCAGCTGGAGATGGATCAGCTGACGACTAATGGTGGGTGAGGGCACCCAGCATGGTTCTGAGCTAAGCTGTAGATTTGGATTGGGGACGGAGCTTGAGAGTCTCCTGACGCGTGGTGGGGCAGAGGCTAGGAATTTCAGGACGAGCTGCAGAGGTGAGAGGCAGGCCCAGTGGGGCTGAGATATGGAGCCACGGAGGCTCAACTTGGGAGGGGGTGAAAGGAGAGCCAGTGCACCAGGAGCTGAGCTAGAGCCTGCATGGTGAAATTGTGCTAGGTGCAGACATAAGCAGAAATCAGCCAAATCAAACCCCTCCCACAACTATTTCACACCAGAGCCTGTGGTCCACTGAGCATAAATCCCGCCCACCGCATAACCAACCACTGGAAATCCCACCCATCGGGTGCTCCACCACCTGGAAAACAGAAGGCAGTCTCAAGCCTCAATGCAATCTGCTCATGTCACCTTGTGAGTGGAGGCGAAACTGCAGCCTGATTTCCAATCCTGGGGCAAGTCAAACCTATACAATGCCAGGGAAACCAAACCCTCAGAAATATTAACAGAATGCCAAACAGAGCAAAGACACAGAGAAATATACGTGAAATGATGAGTCCAATCAAAAACCCAGGGGAAAATGTAAATACAGAAGACATATGTAAATTACCTGAAGAGGAATTTAGGGTAACAGTGATTAACATACTCGTGGGAATCCAGAAGTCAGTAGAGGCAGTAAACGAGAATGTCAGGAAGCAAAGAGACGAATTAAAACGAGACATCAAACAGGTAAGAGACACATTAACTTAATTAAAGAACTCAATAGAGGGACTCATCAATAGGATGGATGAAGCTTCTGATAGAATCAGTGATCTGGAAGATAGGACAGAGGAACTCAATCAAGCAAATCAGCAAAGAGATAAAAAAAAAATTCAAAGAACCAAAGACAGCATTCGAGACCTCTGGAATAACATCAAAAGGAACATGTTCACATCATGGGGTCCCAGAGGAAGAGAGAGAAAAGGGGCCAGAAACCGTATTTGAAGAAATAATAGATGAGAACTTCCCCAATTTGAAGACTGAAACAAGCCTCCAGATCCAGGGAGCTCAAAGGGTTCCTAATAAAAGAAACCCAAACAGAAATATACCTATACACATATCATAAAAATGTCAAAAATAGAACATAGAGAAAGACTATTAAAAGCAGCCAGGGAAAAATGTGTCACATTCAGAGGAGCCCCCATAAGATTATCAGTGGATTTCGCAAATGAAATTCTACGCACCAGAAGGAAATGACATAATTTATTCTAAGTGCTGAAAGAAAAGGATTTTCAACTTAGAATACTATATCTGGGCAAGTTTATCATTCAGAACTGAAGGAATGATAAAATACCTTTTCTGACAAGCAAAAGTTAAAGGAGTTCATCACCACAAAACCAGCTCTGCAAAAAATATTAAAGGATGCTCTATAAAGCATAAAGAAATCATATAGAAAAGAAGTAAAACATCAAATATTGAAAGTGGGGAAGAAGAGAACAGAGCAGAAATGTGAGTGGTTAGAATGAGTGGAAGACTAATATGCTTTTAAATAAAATTAGGTAGTAAACGTAGAAATTTGAATGCTAACTTCAGGATAACCTCAAAATACAACCCCAGGGAGAAATCGAAGTAGAAAACAAAAGACAAATCAGTCAAAACATAACTGCATCATCCGACCTAAAAAGAAAAGGAGAACAAAGTCTTCATCTGGAGCAACATAAACTATAGTAACATCGATCATATGCTTGTAAAGTTCCAGAACCCTTCATAGAATTTATCTTATGTTCATAAAGAAATATAATTATAAGACTGTTAACAGCCACAGTGAAGCTCAGCTTAGAGTCTAAACCAAGATAACTGAAGTGTCTTCACTGCTTTGGCACTAACTGGTCACTTGGAGCCCAGAGAGTTTTCAAGATTGACACCAAGAAATTGAAAAACCTTTTGCTAAGTCACTAAGGTCTAGTCACAAAAGGCAAGAGCAAAGCCAATCTTACCCCTTGGAAAGATTCAGAATTTCTGCAAAAATTTTTTAGAAATGAGTGTCTCTAAAAATATCTTTGCTGTTTTCTTTTCTGTTTCATAAACTAAAGCAAGTCTTCATTTATAATAGATGTAATACTAAGAATATTAATGATTTTTATATATTAAGTTCAATTGTAATAATGTTTTCTCTCCTAGAATCTTTATTTCATGTCCAAGCAAATGCAAAAATGAAGATCTTTACAACACAACAACAAAAAAAAAACCATCTGTATTGTTCGGGGCGGAGAGTAGAGCAAGGTCGGAGTCGGAGTTGGCAGAACATCAAAGACACCAGGCCCCGAGCACCAGGTCTGGGTCACTGTTTGGAAACACTGGGACATTGTGTCTGTGACTATTCACCCGTCAAAATAAGACAGATAGAGTTATGAAGTTAGAGAGCAAAGGCTGTATAAGCAATTCAATTTAACTATAAACTTGCTTACATATGCTGCTTGAAGCAATGCTGTGTATGAACCTAATAAATAAGTGGAGACCAGGAAGGTCATGGCCTTCGATTCAAGAGAAGAGAGGCTGCTGGCCCCCTAACTCCAGCTTTCCTATCTTCTTATACTCTGTCTTGAGTTTCTCATTCTCTTGTGGCACCTTTGAAGCTGCTTGAAGCAGTGCTGTGTATGAACCTAATAAATAAGTGGAGACCAGGATGGTTAGGGCGTTTGGTCCAAGAGAGGAGAGGAAAGGAGAGAAGAGGAGAGGAGGGGAGGGCAGAGAAGAGGAGGGGAGGGCAGAGAAGAGGAGGGGGAGGAGAGGAGGGGAGGGGAGGGGAGGGGAGGGGAGGGGAATCCCTAACTGAAGGGATTGAAAGAGTCTCCAGGTGAATTTGTGGAGATTCCAATGATAGTGGAAGCTCTTTGCTCTTTCCTATACCTTGCTCCATGTATCTCTTCCATTTGGCAGTTACTGAGCTGTATCCTTTGAAAGAAACCAGTAATCTAATAAGTAAATTCTTTTTCCTAAGTACTGTAAGCCATTCCAGCAAGTGATAGAACTAAGGAAGGGGTTATGGGAATCTTTGATTTATAGCTGGTTGGTCAGAATACTAAGTGATAACCTTGACTTGTGACTAATATGTGAAATGGGGTCAGTCTTGTAGGATTGCACCCTTGACCTGTGGGATCAGTACTAAGTGAGTAATTAGAATTGAATTAAATTGTAGAACACCAGTTGGTGCTGGAGAATTGCTTGGTGTGGTAACCAGAAGTACTAAATATACTCTGTGAGTAGTTCAAGCAAGGAGAGATGCACTGAGCAGCCTTTGGTAAGGAGGCTGGGGAAGCATTTTGAGATTATTATGCAGACAAAGGGAAATTCTGGAATGGATTCTCATCTATCCTGTGACCTTTGTGAAAGTCCTTTCTTCTACTCCATATAGATTCTGCAATCAACCTTGTCTTTAAAGAGAAGCAATTAAGAAACTACCAAATCAGTATTTTGTTTTTTTAAATGTCATCTACTTTACATCTCTTTTGGTGATGGAATTGCTGACTGAATAATCCCACTCTGGGAGTCTGAGTTTCCTGTACCCCAGTCCTGGTCACCATCACTGATTCTTTGTAGCGTGGCCCAGACCCCATCCTAGACTTCCAGGGGCTACAGAACTTATCTCCCTGCATGAATGGACTCTGGCTCTGAGGCTGAGCTCAGACTTTTGTTTAATGGAACCCGCAGCCTATTCATATTCCTGTACCTCTCACTTCCTAATTGATCTCTGGGTTGATAACTGAATTTTCTCTCTATGCCTTTTCTCTGGACTCATGTGTTCTGTCATTAGACCTTCATCTACCTTGTCAGGGAAGGAACACTTTTAATATTGATCCAACAGATGTATGATTATTGATCCAAGGACTAAAAGCAGCTGTTTTATACCCTGGTCTGTAAGTACTTCTTTCTGGAAACAGTAAAGGTGTGGCAGCCATGTACTGGGAAGAAGACAGCTACTACTCAGAGAACAGCTGTGGATTGATGCAGAGAGGTTAGCCCTTTATTATCACCTCTGGCTTCTCACTGTTATTACTAAAGAGCTTAAAAATATACTCATGCCATAGCCTACTCTGGGGCAACTCTACAAGAGTCTCAGAACTTAACTATGGCCAAGGACCAATGAGTTAAATTTTTTTCTTGAACATTCTCAATCAGTAGACCTAGAATGAGGACTAAAATCAGTGTTTGTAACTAATATCCCAAATATTTCTCAGTAGTAAGGCAAGGAAAGTTTACTAAGCACTAGCTGTAAATCTCATCACAAATCTTCTCAAAAAGCATTGTTAAATAACAAAAATCCAACTGAGTTAATTTCCAAAATCTAATTGGCTTTATTAAACGATTCATAAATTGGGCAGCATCCCATCTAGCAAGACACTGTGAAAAGCAATTTAAAGCGAAATATTTTTATAGGCAGAAAGAGGGCAAGATAAGAGAAGAGGGAATTATGTCAGGCTTAGGTAACCTACCTATGAAGGGTAGAAAAAGAGCTTGTGGAAGATCTCATCTTCCTTTGGGGAGTTAAAAAATGACCTCATTCGTGCTGACCAGAACATTCCAAAATGACCATTTAACATTACATTCCTGGGAGAATTTAAACTGCAGGGGACTTGAAACTGCAGAGAGCTTCGGTGGGCTTAGCAAGTATCTCCATTTGGGGCCTCTTATTTTATTTTTTTTCATGAAATGACACATGAAACTAGAGCGCTCCAAATGTCCCAAAGTGTTCTGTCTTTTAGGTTGAGTTCAAAGCAGATAGCTATGGAACAATGGTAGGAAAGACAAGACAAGAAAAATATACCACTAAAAAAAATTAGCAAGAAAGAAGAACTTATGCCTCCACTTTTGTATTTACATTTTTTTCTGGGTTTTATTTTTCTTAATATTTTTTTAAGTACTGTGATTGGTTAATACTTTGCATATTTTCATCTTAGATTTTGTTTGAGAATAATAGAAAAATAGATCAGTTCAATGTTGTATTAAAAAGGTTAAAAAACACATGTAAGGCACTTAGAAAAAGACCTGATATTTCATGTGCTCCTAAGTGTGATAATTCTTTTTTCTGCTATCTTGCAGCAGATGTACTCATGATACCTTGGCAGAGGCCAAAATCCCAAGTCTGAAGGGCTGGTGTTGTAAACCTCAAGCCAATAATAGATCAAATAAATATCATGGAACTCCATGAAGTTTCTGACATTTCTCTACAAATTTGACACAGCGTATAGTCACTGAGCTTCATTGGTTTCCAATTTCTTGGACAGTATAATGGTGATTCCAGAAGGAAGAATCTAGAAAGAGACCCATAGATCTCCCGCTCCCAGAAACCTTCAAGCTTGCCCAAGCCTCCTTCCCTCCTCCATCCCTAGAACTGCCTTCATGATCTTGCATGGGATGGCCTTCAGTATGTCTCACCTTCTATTGGAAAAGGGGTACATTTTAGTTGTGTCCTTTTTACTTTGGGAAGTGTTTCCTGCCATTTATATGAGGAATATAAAGAAAGAAAACAGATGAGTTAAATAACAAAATTCTCTTAGACTCCGAAATCAAGACTATGGTTGGGTAGGGGGACAGGGGTATAAAGAATAAAAATGGTAGTGGTCACAGGTACGGGAGCACTGGTGGTGAGTGCAGTGTGATATACACAATGACTGACCTATGAATCTACTCTCCTGAACCTTATTCAGTGTTGTAAGCTCATGACACATAAAGGAAAAAGAAAACAAGGTTAAGAGGCCACCCCAAGAGGCATGGCCTGCTGGGGTCCACGAAAGCTGGTGGTATTCATAACTGCTAGTTCTGTGTTGAGCTTCCTGCAGCCAGTAATTTGTCAGAAAGACATAACAGATTATCTGAGAAGTGAAATTTGGAAAATAACAGTCTTCCTGCACTCCCCTGAGAGTAGCCAGTAACTTCAGGATCCACATGGGGTTTTCATGCCTGTGTTTCCTCTGGCTCAAAGACACTGTTTCCTTTCCCTGCGGAGGATCCCTTTCAGCCAGGGAAGTGACTGGGTTGGTCCCAGAAGGGACAGAAGTAGCTTAGAAACCAGACAGCTGGTGAGTCGGAACAGAAAGCCAAGTGAGGAGTCACAGACATACTTCTCGGTGGGTGAATCCCCCTGTGTTACTTTGCTCAACAACTTTAAGTGAAGTGGTAAATTGAAAGATGCATTCAGATACTGGGGAGGAGAAGGAATACTTACCTATCACATGAATAAAACAATAGCCTGAGGACTAGAAGATGGACATTATCCCTGTGCTGCAGGGTGAGACAGCAGAGTAGTTACTTGAAATGTTAAATTCTCAGCAAATGGAAGCTATTAGTAACATGATGATTTTAAGTAACACTTAGGATACTAGTCCCTGTTCTACATCTTTCAAAGGGTGAATGTAGAAATTGTAGAAGTGATTAATAATAATAATAATAATAATAATTAGGGTCACTGTAAGAACTTTCTGCTTTCTCTAGGTGATGCTGACTTTTCCAGGTGTGTGGGAACTAAACCAAATATATTGGGTTTCAGATGAGCCTTTGGCCTCCTCTGGGAATATTGTCTAGAAGCTGTCTGTCTTGTATAATCTTGTTTGTTGAAATGTTGGAAAGTAGGGTAATAGCTGTGGGGGTAACTTGAAACACCACCAGGTTCAGAACCTGAAGACCTGACTTGGAATGTGTAGGGGTGTAAGGGATTTAGGGCAGATTGAGAGCCCAAGGCAGTAACAAAACAATGGGCAATGCTTGGGCAGAACATGATAGGGGAAGTATCACATAGGGAGAGAGACATTTAGGAGAGAGATACCATCTTTCAGAAGCGAAGCTCTCAGGGTGAGAGCACAGTAGAGAGATGGCTTCCATCTAGAGCTTGGAACACAGCAGCAAAGTGGTGGATTTCTGGGTAGGAGAGTCCAGAAGACCAGATGCAGAGTGGTAGCTGCTCAAAGTCTTTATCACATCCATTGCCAGCAGATGTGAACTGAGATTTTGGGGAGTGGCAAAGGAAGTAAACTCTAACTGACTGAAAATTCACTTGTTGGGGCTATTATTCAAACTTGGATGTGTAACAATTTGAGTTTAGCGCCAAAGGACGCTAGAGCTAATGACTGTCAGCCTGCCAGGAAAAAATAAACAAACTAGGGTCTGTATAAAGGCTGATTTGGCTCATTTGTGTAACAGAATTCCTAGACAGCTCGTTTCCTGCCTGTGTTGCTTTGGAAGATTTCATTCATGTTTTTGAGGCCTGGCTTCAGGCGATGAATTGGTGGAACTACCTTGAAAACTTGTTATTAATTAGAATCAAAGATGCAAGCCTAACGACTTCGAACACTTCATGGCTAGTCATTTTTTCTCCCATTTTCTTTTCACTTAGGAAATTACGTGGTGGTACTTCTTTGCTGGAAATTCCTAAATGGGAAGACGGGAGCCTTGACATTGAACCCTTTGCCCTGTCTCACCTCTCTAATCTGATTTTAATACATTGTCGTTACCCACCTGTAGTTTAAACTTTGGAAAAGCAAGGATAGGAAAAAATCTGAGAATGATAAAAGAGCTGAAGACAGGAGGGACCCAGCAGCAAGAAAATCCAGACAAGGAAGTAGAATCAGTAAAAACAGGGTGCGATTCCTTTCCAGTCTCTAGCTCAGCCTGCAATGTCTAGACTTCGTCCTGCTCGGGGCTCATGGATGCAGAGGATCGGTTCTCCTCACTTGACCAATCCCTGACCCTTCCTTATCTCTCTTGTAGGTTCCAGGACTTAGCTTAAGAATCTGTGGCGCTGTCTCTCTCCTGGTCTCCAAGGGCATCAGTAACATGCCAATAGCACTGCCTCTCCCTTTATACCAGGGTTTCCCAGCCTCACCATCACTGACATTTTGGGTCTGAATGAGGATCACAGCTCCGTGGTGGGAAAACTATGCAGTACAATATAGGGTGTTTAACAACACCCCCTGAACTCTACCCACTATATGCCAGTAGCTCCTCCCCCAAGTTGTAACAACCAAACATGTCTGAAGACATTGTCAAATGTCCTCCAGGTGGAGAAGAGGCAAGCAAAAACCATCCCGAGTTGAGAAGCCCTGGGTATGCCTTATCATACACTCTTTCCATTTTGTCTGGTTTTGTTCGAGATGAAGTTAAATGAAAACTCTAGGGGATGAAGCTCCTTCCAGTAAAAGCACTTCACAGGATGTCTGAGCCGTCTAGGTGCGGGCTGAAGTGTCGCTTCTAGGATCCCTCTCGAAGGCCCTTTACATTCTTAGAGCACTTGGTCCTTCTCGCCACTTCAACTCATACTGAAGTTGTTTGTAGATCACCCTTTCAGCTTGAAGGCTCCTAGAGAGAAGCAGCAACTTCATGGATCTTTAAATGCATGGAGATGCTTCACAACCGATCCCTATTCTTAGTAGTTTTTGCCGTAAGGGGGCAAAAACGGTTCAGGTGAGCTTCTCATGTAGGCTCTGAGCACTTGCTTTCAGGTGCTTTATCTCATAGCTCCCAGGACCCCCAACTTTCACACAGACCTGGCCCAGACCCTATGCTCTGAACTAGCTCTTGCATCCAGGGTTCCCCTTTTGATGTCTCTTTCCCACTCTGGTACTCCTCCACAGCTCCACAAAATTGCCACCTGTCAGAGCAACCTCTGTATCTCTGGAACCAGAATCTAACCATTTCTCAAAAGTTTGCTTTGCTTAGTGGGTCAGCTGGTACCAATTATTAAAAAACATTTTTCAGCAAAATGTAGAGCAATGATGTTCCCAGCCCACTGGCAGGGTTCCCTCACAACAGAGCTTTCCTCCTATTGGCAGGGGAGAGAAAATGAGAAACATGGAAATTTAATCTTTGCATTTTACAGATCTGATTTAATCAGAGATGAGGGTGAAGTGCAATAAAAACTATAGTTTCATTAAGTTTATGACTTTCAGACTGTATGTCAATTATTGTGTTACCATGGCCACCAGCAGTAACAGCCTCCACACAATTGTTTCCCCACAGAGACAGAAGTGGGAGGAAATGGATGAGATATAGGACAAAATTTCCCATTTTTCACACTTTTCCTCTATTGAAGTTTCTGGAAAGGAGTAAATCAGGTTGCAAGAGTTTTGACAATTCTTTTTGTTGTTGTTGTTGTTGAGGAAAGCCAGGAAAAGAACAAGAAGAAAAGAATATGTCTGTCTTCTGGTTTTCACTTACTCCATGAAAATTCTTACAGGCTCTTACTTTCTAAGGACAATTTAATCCAGGAATATTCCTGCATATTAGGCAGTCAGGTAACAAAGTGAGTGACAAGAGCCCCACCATTGCCCAGTCCTCTCCCCTTGGTTTTTAACCCTATGCCCCACACTTTACCTCGTGTTTTCTCAAGAATTGCAACGTAAGAACTTACTTGTGGAAGAGTTGATGGAGTTTGTTTAATTTACCAATTACAGGACTGTCACCTCTTCCCTATACTCCAGCGGGCACAAGGGCACAGGAATCACCAAATTTAAATATTGCTAAGTTGGTGGTGAAAAGTGTGGCTGGTGATTCCTATATAATTGCCCCCACATGGCATGACTCATGGTTATTTGGGAAAGGATATCAGCTCTATATTGGAAGAGTGGCTCTTCTGTTAGACACGACACTGAGGAGACCATGCTGGCTACCCACCCAATATCAATTCCCATTCTTTACAGACTGTACCCTTACTCACAGGTACCCTCCCACCGCCACCCCCCTGCCCCCCTGCCACCCATCCCTCCGCCCCAAACTGCTTACTTTGCAGGTTTCCTTCTAGGTGAAGACAACCATGTCTGGCCTCTAACAGTAAAGTTGAGGGTACAGGGTGAGGTAGTTTATACTTTTGTGACTGTAGCAGATGATTTGTGTGCTTTCTTCCCCATCTATTCCACCCACCTCTGAATTTAGCCACAGCTGTGGTCAGTTCTAGACTCACTGCACCTCAGGAACATACTAAGGCATTTCTTTGTTTTTATGCCTTAGGGCTGTCTTTGAAGCGCAGAAGTCCACTCAACTTACATCCTAGCACAGTCTAGCACCCTGGATATCCCTGGGGTTGACCCTCGACCAATGGGAGCCCAGTGGATTAATGCCCCCGTCTCTTTTCTGTGAGATAGAAAATTCTAGAAAGCACTCTGTATGTTTTTCCAAGATCTCAGAGGAGCTGAGTTCTCCTAAAGTAGTGTTTGCTGTAACATACCCTTGATTAATTTCTTCCCCTTTTCACTCTACTATTCTTGTTTCCTGGAGTTATCTCACAAAATAAACTCATTGTACTCAAACCTTTTTGTCAGGCTTTTCTTTTTCAGAAAACAAAACACGGGAAGACCAATCCAAATCCAAATCTGACCATTGTCAAAGCAGGACTCAAATCACTTCCTTACTCATTCTTTCCCTACTATCTTTGCCTTCATAGATAATTTCCCTCGGTACTCCCCTAAGATAACTGTCTTTGAACAGCAATTGACTTCTCAAGTAATCACTGTAGGGTTGCTGGCAGAGGATTCTCTGTCTAAGTCTTGTCTTTCCAAATAGATCTAAGCACTCTCTAGATCACAGATAATACCTATGCTTCTAAATATCTCTTACCAGTTCTCATAATGCTGAGATGCTCATTTATACCCTATGATTAGTTCATTGATCGATTAAACCATGTATGATGATGACGATGATGACAAAGAAATATATCTTATTTAAGGTGCATTTGCCTTTAAGGAATTTACTACTAAATGGATATAGTCTAGGTGTGTGTTGGAAGTCAAGTTTTCTTTCTCTCTCTCTCCTTTATCTCCTTTAAGAAAATCAAATGATTTCTCTAAATCAGGTAAATCCACTAAGAAAATAGAACTAGAATCTGTGGTCAATGTGATATCTGAATAACAACAATGTGTAAATGGTGCCCTGAGAACTTTTTACCTTTTCTAGTCAAGTTCAAAGGTATTCCAAATGAGTGATGATATTCTTTGTCTGCAGAGGCCTAATTGAAAACTCCAACTCTGTTGTCAATTATTTGATCACAGACTTAAGCTACCTTAGCTTCTTTCTCCCCTTCACTTAAGCACCATCAATTCATACTTGCTCATTCATCTCACATAATCTTCATATTCATAGAGACCATTATGATTTTACTTCTGAGACTGGAAAAATCATTCAACTTCTCTTAGTCTCATCATTACATGTGATGAGCAAATGACACATATAAAAATATCATGCTTGAGATGTAGTGAGAATTTAATATATTGCCATTTTTCTTACCTTATTGTTGTTTACTTTTTCATGACAATTCAAATAGCTTCAACACTTTCAGGAGAATTTTTATTGTTGAGATAATATGTAAAAGTAATCAATAGTATAGCTTTGTGGAGAACAGAACTAAGTTCAAATCCAAATTCTGCCGGTTTTTAAGTTATCCCCTCACTCCCACCCTTTCTCCTTGTGTAGGAGTTTCCTCTCCTGATCATCGCAGGCCTGTGTGTCCAACAGTGAGTGACTTCTGGAACTAGATTATAAAGACATTGAGACTTCTACCTTGGTCTCTTGCTTGGATTACTCACCCTGGAGAAAGTCAGTTGAAAATTTGCCAAAGCATTAGAGTATCCCCTGATGAGTGTCACAGAGTAAAAACTGAGGCCTCCTTCCAGAAGCCAGCATGAGCCCACTGGCATTGAGTGAGCCACTTTAGAAGCAGATCCTCCAGCTCCAGTCAAGCCTTCAGATGACTGCAGCCCCAACTGGTATCTTGACTATTACCTCAAGAGAGATCCTTAATCAGAAGTACCACTAAGGCTACAGGTGAATTCCTGACCTAGAAGTTACGTGAGAAAATAAATATGTATTATTGTTTTAAACTTCTAAACTGTGGAGTAACTTTCTATGGAAGTAGGGCTAGCTGTTATACAACTTGTGTTGGTATTATGGGGGAATTGCTTATAAGCCTTAATTTTCTTATTTGCAAAATGAGAAAAATAATAACATTTACTCCAAAGTATTGTTAAGAGGGTGTAATGAGCTAACACACACATAGCAATTATATAAGTTCCTTGCACATAGGAAGTACTCAGTGATACATTACTGTTTCATTACTGATAAGTATTTCCTGATTGTATTGTGCATATAGCACTAGTCTCCTGAAGGACATCAGTAAGATGATTTTCTGACTGTAGTAAATTCTGTCTATAACAGAAAGAGCATTTATCACAAAAGATGTCACTAGCTGATTCAGGAATAAACTGGGCTGTAAGGATTGGTGGTCTTCTGGATCCAGAAACTCTGGGAAGATGCGACTAAAGAGGAGGAAATGTTCAACTGTTCTTTGACTCGTTAACATACTTGTTAGTTGGTACCCTGCTTAGACAACAGGTATAGTTGAAGCCCTAAGGTCATGGAATAATTCCTAAAGAATTCTATCTGTGGCAGCCCAGCTCAGGAGTTCAATTTTCTTCAGATTAAAGACTATAGAGAGTAGAAATACCCCACAGTTTTTTTCATTAGGTACGATGGAAATATGATGCAGATAACTGAGTATAATACCTCGGACATGTGAGCATTCATTGCAGTGTTTAATAGAAAGGACAGTCTTTTGTTTAATAATGGGCACTACTAGTTTTTTATACAGAGTAACAGGAAAGCATAAACACCATTTAACTAGCATTCATTTGGAACTCTTCTCTTCAGGGTAATCTGTAATTTAGCTGATTAGCAAGAAGTGTTTGAAGAGCCCCTTTTTGTCAACTAGGCTTGCGAAGATACCCAGCTGGCTCCAAGGTGCAGCTTCTCTGGGGCTGCCCTTCAGAAGTGCTCATTATTTCATTAGCTTCTACCCTCAGAATTCCTTAAGAATTTAAAAGTTCTTAAGACATTCGTTGGTTATTAAAAATCCCAGTCTCCTCCTCTTTATGAATAAGTGCTACATAAGTATCTGGATGACACCAAAGAGAAGGACAGGAGGGGTGGAAGAGATGATAACACCCAAAGGTCCTTGGGTCACGGTGGTTAACTGTTCAAAACAGACCTGGAACCTGAGTTGTTTTTTTTCCCAGGAAGCATAACATGGCTTGTTCTTTGAGGCTTTGTATGACCCACCTGCTCTCCACACCACCTCTTGCTTCCCCTTTCACAAGACATAGAAAATTGGAGATAATTAGGTGTCACTCTAGGTACCACACAAAGAGCATCAACTGTGAGGTCAAGAGATCTGTGCTCTTGCCTCACCTCTGCCTCTAATTAGTCAGTTGTGTTGGGCTCATCATTTCTCTCTCGGTTTTTGTTGGTGTTTAATGTAGAAAAATGGAAACTTTTACCTGATGCAATTTCCTAGCTTCTGTTATGAGTCAGAGGAAGAAGAAAGCACTGCTTTGAAAGCCATCACATGCCAGACTTTTTATAGAAATGATTTCATTTCATCTGCATGCCACCTGTGATATGTGTGTAGACACTAATTTATAGATGAGAACGCAAAGTTCAGAGTCCAGTTGCTTCACATATTCCTTCCTCTCCAGATCACACACTTCTAGTCTCTCCTCTGACCACCTGAGACAGGAACACTTGGCATTCTCCAGGTGCAGAATTGGGGCATTTCACAATCTGACTTTGGCACTCCCATCACAACCTGAGCTTATTCTTATCATTACACCACAATATTCTCGCATATTCTGTTTGAATACACATATCACCCACCCAAGGAGTCTTATGGGCAGAGCTCATATTTACATTTGCATGACCAGGCTTGACAGACTGTCTGTCTTATAGGAAAGTATCCAGTTTTTTTGTTTGTTTGTTTTTTAAGGAAAGGTGCTGGCAGGAATGAAAGTGAGCTGAGGAAGGCAAGTAGGAGGAGAGAAGGGGAAGAAGCACTTTATTTTATTTACTGTTCATCTTCTTTTTTCCCACTGGCCCTGGGATGCAAACCCCGGACCTTGGGGTGTCCGTGGACTGGACCCAGCCCCTACTCTACCAGTTCACTTTGTAATGTATTTGTTAACACGTGTTTTTTTCTTTTAAATTTGGAAAGAATAATCAATGGTTCTAAATCCTACTACCCTGAAAACACTTGTAACCTTAAAATAATAAGAAATTACAAGTACACTGTAAAAAAAAAATTAAAATGATATCGAAAATCAAAAATGAATGCTTGTCCTCCTCCATCTACTCCCAGTTCTTTTTTATAAATGTGTCAAACTAGAACTAAAAGTTTCCTTTCTTGGATAACTTTATAAAAGTATATATATATATCATGCATACCTGTATAAACACACATATATACAAATATTTGTATGTGTGTATTTATAGTGTGTATATATGTATGTAATCTAGAAAAAATATATCTACATATATTTTTGCACACTAAATACACTGCTTTATACTTTGCTTTATCACTTAATAAAATAATTTGAAATTTTCATGTCAGAAGAGAAATCTCCATCATATTTTTAAACTACGCATAACACAGTATTTCATCACATAAATATTTTGTAATTTACTTATCCAGTTCTCAACTACTATGTGGTTAGATTGTTTATAGTCCTCACCCCTAGCTATTTCTACAATAACCATACTTCTTCCAGCATCTTGATTTCTTTTGTATCTATATCCATAACTTGACATTGATTATGTTGATGACATTTGCATTGTGTTCTTCAAGAATATTGGCAATCCTTTGTCTAAAGTTTATTCTGAAAACTGAAAAACAACCATTTATAGCAGAATGACAATACAAGTTCTGTTATAGCAGTCAGATAATGGCTTTGCATTGTAATTTTTTCTTTACAGACTGTGAGGACCAGCCTTATATGTCAATTTGGCTAGACGACAGCCCTATTTATTCAATCAAATATAAATCTAGAAGTTGCTGGGAAGGTATTTGTAAATATAATTAAAGTTCGTAATTATTTGACTTTACATAGAGGAGATTATCTCAGATAATCTGGGTGGGCCTGAATCAATCTGTTGGAAGACCTCAGGAGAAAAACTGAGACTTCCCAAGGAAGAAGAGATTCTACTTGTGGATAGAAACTTCAATTCACGCCCAAAGTTTCAGCTGCCCTTCCTGATGGCCCCACATTTGCAATCAAGTCAATCTCTTGCAATCGGTGTCTTAACAGAAACATCTTGCTATTTCCAGCACACAGATCAAGTGGATTAATTATCCTTTCTTATCTCTTCAATAGCTTAAAAAGATGCTTGTTTTATTTTATTTTATATCTGGATTATAATTTTTATATGTTTGCTTTTCCTGATGTCTTTGACTTTCTTTTCCTTTACTGAGAAAAGAAACATACTTTTTTTTACCATGTTATAATTATCTAGCCACTTAATTGTTCCACTGATTAATTAATTTCCATTTTTTCTCTCAAATATTCTTCTTGAAGTTTGTTATGTATTTTTGTTTAATTTTGGCCTCCTGCATAAATGTCATCCTGAAATTTATTTTCTTCAGCTTCTTCCATTTCTTTTTTACCTATATCTTCTTTCTTGATGTCTATCATGTTTTAATGGAAAAATACTCAGCCTTCTCAGAAAGAGATCATTGGAGGGAAATTTTAATTTCTTGCAAATTAGAAAGTCCTTTTCCTCTCCATCTTCAGCTGAGAGTATGTATGATCATAGAACTTAATGTTCAAAATAACTTCCTCCAGAACTTTGCCTTCTAACATTGAGTGTTGCTAATAAGGAAGTTTGTTGATTAATTTTGACCTTTTTGTATGTGACTCTATTTTCCTTGGAAATCTTTTAGGATTATCTTGATCCTTGGTTTTCTGGAATTTCATGTGAGTGTGTTCATGTAGATTTTTCTGTAACTTCACATGAAGTATGGCCATGTGAATTTAAAAAAAATCATGCTACTTTGAACTAGGAAGTCCCTTTAGAATTCCTAGGCACATCTCTTCTCACTCTTTCACTTTTATATATTGTTGTCTTCTTGCTCCTCTCCTTTTCTCTGTACTTCCTGGGTCTCTACTTCAAAGTTATGATTCTTGTGAATTCTGTTTCTCCTTCATGCTTTTCACTCAGATTTTCCAAGTCTTTAATTTCTTGCCCTGTGATCTGGGAGATACCTTTAACCATTTCTTCCAGTTCTTTATTAATTTTTTATTTTAATTATCTTCCAAGATATTTCATGTTTTATTTACTTTTTTAACATAATTCTGTTGCTTTATGATGATGTCTTTTTAAATCACCATGAGGTTATTCATGGAAGTTTCTAAGTTTTTGTATATATTTAATGTTCTCTTGTTTCTGTCACTGATAGCTCTATTTGGTTGCCTAGGTCTTTTTCTTTACTGTTACTGTTTTTATTACATGTTAGTAAATGAAGGATTGCACTGTTTTTCTAAAGAGTTGTCTAGTGCTGTTGTTTACTTTGGTTGATTTTCCACTCAGTCTCTGCCATGAATGGGAAGGTTGACTGGGAATATGTGGTGGGAGAGGCTTATAGGCAGGTTGCTACAAGGTGAGAAAGTGAAAAGAGGGTATCAGTGGGGACACAACTGCCAATATGTGGGTTGACAAGCTCTAGTGGGATGCCAGTGGGATCAGGCAGCTCTAAGTTGCAGAATTCATCCAGAAAGAATTCCAGAGTGACACCTTATCCCAGCACAAGTTTATTATAAGCACAGCAGAGAAACCAAGCTCACTGCAGGTAGGAAGCCTACAGAAAAGGAAGTATAGGCTTAAGAAAATCCCTTGTATACCCAGGAAGGAAAATCCTCCCTCAGTGGGTGTAACCAGGGGTGTGGCCATGAGTCACAGCCGGCCCCCTCCCAGCATGCCTGGTATTTATGCAGGACTTGTTAGCAGATGCAGCTTAGGACCCTGATACTAAGTTGTCTTTTTGGTAAACTCATCCTCTGCTATGCCTGGGGCTAGGGTGATATTGGCTTATTTTTGACATGTTTTAGGCTTGGCCAGTTAATTTTATGCTTATACACCTGTGATCCAGCTTTATAGTGGGTGCCCCTCTTGTTCCCTGGGCTATCCCTCCTCATAGTGTACAGCTATTGACTCCACCTGCCCTCATTCTCAGGCAGTTTATTCCATTTCTTCAGAGAAGAGTTCTCTATTCCTTGTAAATTAACGAGATGGCATATTGAAACTTCTTATAGAATTTTGTTAGTGATTCTTTTGCTTTTACAGTATATATAATCATATCTGCTTCTTCTGATTGTATTCCCTTATTTAGTTGTATTGACTAGTACTTTCGAAAGTGTTGATAGTGATGCTTTTATTTCTGATTGTAATGAGCATTATTTTAGCATTACCTCCACAAGCAAGGTGCTGACCTTTGATTTATGCTATGTATTTGTAATAGGTAATTTTCTTAAGGTTTTGTTTTTGTAGAAGGGAGGAAGCTGCACCCCAGTTGCTAGCCACTGAGGACCAACAGTGGCCACCCAGCCACCAGGCTCCTGAAAGTCTAGACCGGCTGGAAGTTACTGAGGGACCCCTTTCTGAGAATGAAACCTTATGTGCATTTTACAATTATGTTAATCCTGTGTGTTTTCCATGTGAGGAATTCACAAATAAATAACTGAATTCCATTTGTAATTTCTGTTCTAATTCACACCTTCTCTCCCCCACCAATAAAAGTGTATCCCAAAAGTATTTTGGGGCTCAGATTCTACATCTGGCCCGCGCATAATAAAGGTGTCTTCACTACTTCTAAAAGAGCACCGTTTGGATTTGTCGATTAAGAGACAGAGCTATAACATTTTTACTGTCAAGAATATATGTTGAGGTTTTGAAATGACTTTCGGTATCTGCTGTGATTGTCTTTGTGTGTTTGTATGTGAGTGAATCACCTGTATTAGCTTCCCATGACCGCCATAACAAAGTACCATAATGGGACAGGTTAAACAGTAGAGTGTTAGTATCCAACATTTCTGGGAGATAGATATCTGAGATCAAGCTGTCACCACTTCATACTTTCTAGAACTGTGAAGGAGAATCTTTTCCATGCCTCTCTAGCTTCTGTGGTTGGCTGGCAGCCATTGATATTCCTTGGCTGCTTGGTTTGACATTTCTTGACATCACTCTTATCCTTGCTTACATTTGACATGGTGTTCTCCCTAGGTGTCTATGTCTGCATTCCCCTCTTTTACTTGAACACCAGCCATATTAGATTAGGGCCCATCCTTGACCTCAGTGTAACTTGACCATCAGCAAAGACCTTATTTCCAAAGAAGGCCACATTCTCAGACACTGAAGTCCCATCTTTATACTCACTGAAAAAACAAAGAAAGAAACAAACCCACACTGCTGTACTCTTTATTAGATATTTTGCTAACTTACTTTGATAATACTTTCTGAACAAGTTCTCCATTGACAATCATAAATCTGGTTAGTATTTTCTTTGTGCTATTTTTACCATATCTTAAATACAATTTTATTTCAGAAAATTTTAAAGTTACTATGTTTCAGTATACATATTTAACTATACATACTTGCAAATTTCTCTTTGTCCTGATATCTAGATAAGAGTAAATAACTTTGGAATTATATATTCCTTAAAGATCAGAATAGTGTCTGTGTCTTAAGAGTGCGTATTGTCAGTTGATGTATAGTCAGTTTCTGCCAATATTATCAGTGTATTTAGAACTTCTGTATCTTTGAGAATTAATTATGACCATATTTTTCTAGATAATTATCCATTTCATCCAGTTTTTTTCTAATTTATTTGTATAAAAATAACTGCAAAAATGTTATTTAAAGTGTTCTCTACAAATGAAATTATTTGACCTTATAAGTCACTTTTTTCTCAACTAGTTTGATCAGTAACCAAATATGCTGTTTTTATACTTCTAAAATTTCAGGTTATTTGCTCTTTTGTCTTTACCAATTCCTTTTGTAGATTCATTTAGTTTTTAAGTTGAACATCAAATTTTCTTATTTTCACTTGTTTTATTTAGTAATAAAAGAATTTGTATTATTAAATTTTCTTCTGAGTACAGTATACAGGATTTTTTCTTTTTCCTTTTTTCCTAGGTCCCAGGTCTCAAACCTAGGTCCTTGGGCTTTATCTAGCGTGCATCTCAGTGCCTTAGCCACTTGAGCCACAGGGTATAACAACATACACTTTTATTATTTTTTTAAAAAAAGAAAGGAAGGGAGAGGAGGAAGCACTTTTTGTTTATTTATTGTTAGTTGTTCTCCAGGGATTCTGGGTTCTTGAGCTTTACATGGTCTATGGCCCAGCTTAGTGCCTAACTTAACACTTTTTAAGGAACCTAGCTTCATGTAGCTGAATCATCCTACTCCTCAACAAAACTCATGGTCATCACCAATCTGACTGTGACTTTTCTTTTATGTTTGTTGCTATTTCTCTTCTTGCCTCAATATCCATTCCCTTTTGCAAACTTACATTGATATTTAATGTGTAATTTTAGGGAACCATACTCTCAAAAGATTTTTTTATCTTTGTTTATTAAACCTTATTTTAAGAGCTGTTTATGTTGCTTTTTTGTAAATCTTTTTCATTATTTTTTTACAGCTGCAAATATTACATATATACATATATATACACATATATATATATTCTACATTTTTAAAATTCCTCTCATGTTGAGCAATTAGGTTGCCTCCAACTTTGTGCTCTTACACACAATCTTGTAATGGACCCTGCTATATATTTCACTATAGACTTGTGGGAGGTTTCCCATAGGTGTGAACAGAATGCGGGATCTGGGATATAAACTTAAGTTCATTAAATGAGACTAGTATTCTTTTTTAAGAATTGTTGCAATTCTACCAGCAGTGAATGAAGATCCTATCTATTCATATCCCCACTAACACTTGGCATTATATGAGAGTATCTGAGAGTCCAGAATTTGTCAATGTG
This sequence comes from Solenodon paradoxus, assembly GCA_004363575.1. Taxonomy (NCBI): domain Eukaryota; kingdom Metazoa; phylum Chordata; class Mammalia; order Eulipotyphla; family Solenodontidae; genus Solenodon; species Solenodon paradoxus. The sequence continues at coordinate 54,352 of RJWH01002129.1, forward strand.
ATGGGTATAAAGTAAAATCTCTGTAAATTAATCTTCCATCATCATACTAAATAGCCACTGCCTCCTATCTTTTAGATCCTTCTCTCTAGTATCCAACTTAAAAATATTTTCTCGATGGAGACTGTCAAACAATCCATCACCCTCATTTCTTTGTATTATCCCTTTCATTTAGATTCCTACTGTTATATTCACACAGCATAAATTCACAATTTATTATAATAATCACTCCAGTTCCTTTCTTCCTCTCTTACTTCAGACTTCCCTGGCTAATCCATAGCCCTAATTAAATTCAATTGCCCACTCATTTCATGCCTGCATCTATTGAGCTGAATGTAGCTGGGGTAAGTCACACAAGCATGTTGATTAGTTTCATTTTAAATTAATGTGAACCCTTACTGCTGACCAGACTCTATGCCTAATTTTACTCCTCTATTCATTCCTTGTTTTCTTAGATGACAATTTCAAATATTTTCCTCTCTTCCCAAACTCTAACACCTCCTTCCTCATCCTGTTTTTGACTGAGGATTTCATTTCCTATTTCAGAGCAGTACTTAGTAGCCTTCCATATGCTCTCACCAAAATTGCCTCTACAAACCTGAGGGCTTCTGAGCCCAGAACTTAGGTCTTTTGCCAAGTTACTGTGGATGAACTATATATTCATCAACTAAGATGGACTCTTCCATTTATAAAAATTTTGTTGGCACCAGTGGTACTGTATATTTAGAATCTGATTACTTCTTACCAACCCTGCTACCACCCTACTGGTCCAAGTCACCATGGAGATTTTATTAGTTCATGCTTTTTCCTCATCACCCAGGGCCAACTCTCAATGTATCGGCTATAGTGGTGCAGCAAAAATTGAATTAGAGCATGACATATCATCAACAGTTTCCAGAGACTGGTAATTTCACAACGAAAGTCAACATTTTCACCAGCGTTCTTCTGCCTCAAAATGTGCTCTTCCCAACATGGACAAAGCCCTCTGTTCTAATGGGTCTTTATTCAAAGCTCACTTTCTTTTAGATGAGTTCCTTGACTAAACATTAGTGATTTGAATCCCCACAAGCTAGACTTTTTAAAACTTTAGAAGATACAATTCTATCATTAGTTTTTATTTGTATGAAAGATTTATAAGATCTTAATTCTAGCTTGTCACTCTTCCTTTGAAGTCTCCTGTTTGTTCCTATTTTTTATGTAGTCTGTTTTCTTTGGTTTTGTAGAATGTGTGTTTTTCTTCTGTTTTTAGAGGATTTATATTCTCTTGTTAGTCTTTTTCTATAGTATTTGCTTGTGCCTTTTCTTCCCTTTCATCCTCCAGTTTTCTCAGAGGATTCTGTCTTGTACATTTTCTCTTATGCATTTGTCCTTTGTTTTTCTAAATCCTTGTTAATTCCTTAGCATAATGAGCTCCCAGTGATTATAATCATTCTGCTTTTCCTGCCTGTATTTTCTTGTCTGCTGAGACCAAGATAGGGGTGGGAGGGGTTTCTTTCCTTCAGTCTTAGGTACCAGCATCCTGGGATGACAGCATAGCTTTTCCAAAACTGGGGTAATTCATGAATTTTGTAGGATTGCTTCATCTACCCTTCCTTTCACTCCCTCTCAATCTCAGATAGTATCATGAGGGGAGGGATTTCCCACCTGTCATAATGCAGTAGGCTGTGTAGATTCTTGGGACATTCCATCTCTCTTTCTCTGACTGGCACTTTCAAAGTTTAGGATTTGAATTTTCTTTTTATTGCGAGCCAGAGGATGTCTTATTTTAACTTTTCATCTATCTTATTAAGTTTGTTAGGGGTAGAATTTAGGATTTCCCACAATTTTGCTTTTTTATCCTAGAAAATTAATGTCCTATGAAAGAAATAATAAGGTGAATCTGGTGGATGTGCCTGAGATCCATGTGTTCCTCTTGAGCACTGGACCTGTAATGAAGGTTGCTACTACTTGGAGCCCAGGATGCCTTTTTAGTTTATTAGTTCTTTTCTGTCTTGCAAAAAAAAATTCTCTTTTTTTCCAACAAAGAAAAATCTTTATCAAATCACTTTGTTGGAAAAGGAAAATGCTTTCCATGACTACTTAGACAACTAACAAAAAGCTAAGATGAAGGCAAAATGAATAGAATTAGAACAACCAGATTCAAGATGGCACTGTGGCCGGACTCTCAATAGTTGAAAGTCATTGCTTGATTAAAACCTGGTTGTCAGGTTCAGTGAGGCAATCTGAATTTTCCTTGAGCTGTTTCCAGGCTTAGGTCCTGAGTTGCCCATGCTGTGTGAAATCCAAGGTCAGTTTTTGTAGCTTTATAAGAATTGCCTGCAGCGGGGGTTCTCCCAGAGACTGTGCTAATAGACATTTATTGCGGGACAGATTACAGAGCTAAATGATTACTATCTGAGGATAAATTGCTAGCCTGGGATAAAATTTTAGATCTCCTTCAGCATTCTGTTTCTAACTCACAATTTTCCCTCTTCAAGAAAATGAAATTCTGTTTTGTTTTTCTAAAACTCTTCATAACCCCCACAAGTTTATTTGGGTAACTGCTTTTGGGGGAGACTGGTCTCATCACAGATATTTCAACAAAAGCTTTGTAAAGTGAGGGAGCCATTTATCTCAATTACACTCTGACCATATAAGCTAGAATGACTTAGCATTTCCTTTCTTTTTACACCATATTATCTGAATTTAACAAATGCTCACACTTTGCCTTTAAGAAAAGTTACTTTGTTTTAGATTGCCTTCTGTATGGACTAAATGTTTGCTGTCTCCTGAAAATTCATCTGTTGAAATCCTAACTCCCAGTGTGATGGTATTTGGAGGTAGGTGTCTTAAGTAGATGATTAGGGTTAGATGAGGTCATGGAGGTGGGACCCTCATGATGTGCGCGCTCTCTCTCTCTCTCTCTGTCTCTCTCTGTCTCTCTCTCTGTCTCTCTGTCTCTCTCTCTCTCTGTCTCTCTTTCTCTGCTAAGAAAGGCTAGGTGTACACACAGCAAGTACTGTCTATAAGCTAGGAAGAGTACCCTCACCAGAGCCCAATCGTGCGGGCACCCTGATCATGGCACTCAGGAACTGGGAGAAGAAAATAACTGTCTTTTTTCCCCCATCATCCAGTCTATGGCATTTTGTTACAGAAGCCCAAGCAGACTAAGACACTGGTTCCTATAGAACTTATCATCAAAACTCCCAAGTATTTAGTCACATAGCTTTCTTTTTCATCCTTGCAATTTTTAACCCCAAATGTGAAGATTTATTTATACTTACACCTATTACATTTCATCTTTTTGTTTAATCATTTTATTTATATAAATAATAAGTCTTTTTATGACAACACTTCATGGTTTTCAAGGTGAGTGTTTTATGTTAAAGGGTTGAGGGAAGGGCCTGGGGACCCAATTAACCTGGAAGAAGTTAGGTCCTAAATTGGCCTTGTAAACAAAAGCCTGTCTAACAGCACAGGCATGAGGGATGAGACTCAGAGAGGAGACAACAAATAGTGAAGGTGGCCTAAGTTCACAGAGTAATTTGCAGACCTCTAAGTTTCTGGTCTGTATTTACTTTACCTCCTGAAATCCTAGCTCAAAGTCTGAAAAGCTGATTTGCCTACCTATGAACTCTAACTGCAATCAAGGAGAGTATAAACATGTGACCAGGCTACACAAATGGTGTTGAAAAAGTTGTACTTAAGCCTACCTGGAGTCTCATCTTGACCCTGCTGTGTGACCTTATGTGAGTTAAACAGCATTTCTGAGCAGAGACGAGTTTGGACTGTAAAATACAGGCTTTTGCTCTGAAGTACCTTCCAGCTCTCTGATTCTAGATTTTTGGAGTACAGATGTAAAGAGGCCATGGTAAGTGATGCCTACTATGCTACAGTTTGTCTGTGTAGGAGAGCTGGGCAAAGGTGTACAGGTGCCTGCTCCCCACACCCTCTCCTCCAGCCATAAATGAGAACTAGGAGGAAGGAGCCAGCAATTCTGCAGTGAGCAGCCCCACCTGCTCTGCACCCTGAGCCACCTGAGTCAGTTCCTGTCGCTGCCAACACCTCCCAGTGGGTCCCCCAAATTTCTGGGGGATGTAAGAGACGTGCACACATTCCATCCCCTTTTTGCTGACTCTGAGATTACACAGCAAGCTGCAGCCATTATTTTTATTGCTGATGCCACTTCCTATCGAAACAATTTGGTGCTAATAAGCCCCTATAATAGTAAGCAATGGTTTGGCTGAATAATTGTCACTAAATACCATTCAAGGCTTTGTTGCTTCTTGGGCATATTGCTAATTATTCCACATCTGAAATAACACCCAGAGGCCCACTGAATGCTAGTAAATAGGGTTTCTTCATGCTCCTGAAGCCTGGGGCTGGGTGTGATTAGGAGTGCCAAGGCTCTAATCCAGTAAACAATGGCTGCCTCGCAGTCTCAACTCCTACAAAATCACAGGCTTTTGCAAATTGCACTGGAACTCAGACAAATCAAGGCATCCGTTTCATGCCAGAATTGGTGAAGGAGAATGGCGTGGGTGAGGGTCTCCTTGGGGTTGCCTGGAAGGGCTTCTGGGGTGAGCAGAGGGATGGTGTTTGTAGAGGTGGTGGAGTGGCATCCCAAAGTCTAATGGATCCACTGGAGTACGGTAGGACTGTGATGATCCTAGCTGAGAAAGTGGGTGAAATGAAGTGTGTCAATTCCAGGAACAGGGTGGTAGTCTCTACAGACTGTTCTCACCTGATGAAGACAGAAATGATTTTGTCTTCCTTCTCCTGCCATGGTGCCATTCCAGGTCCCCGGTACTCAACGTGCACAGCAACTTTGGTTCCCCACTCCTCTTCCTCCTCAAGACACTCACTTGGCCAAAGGCCATGCTCACAGGGAATCTGAGGCAGAATTTTGCAGAGAAGCACAGGATGATGGAATGAACAGGTGCTGCTATGTGCGAAGAGAAGCTTGGGAAAGATTCATAAAAATTATGAATATGGCTCCTTCTTGGCAGGGAAATGAGATGACTTGGAGATAGAAATGGAAGGCAAACACACTATTCATTGTACATCCCTCTGTCCAATTTCAACTATAAAGCAATATATACATGGTAAAAATAACATTCAACAATATTATGGCATGTACATGACCCTGACTTTGTTGTGTGACTAAGTCATCAGACATGTGAATGTGGAAACACCCACAAGGAATTTAGGCTTTTCATTTTTCTGAAAAATATCTATTCCATATATCTAACCATCCATAAATTCTTCCATTCATCTACCCACCCACCATCTATTCATGTATTTACCTATTCAATATTCTTCCATCAATAAATCTCTATTGAGTACTGATTCTTCGTAGGCAAATTTTAGGCTCCAAGATTATAGATAATTCTTATAAAAGAGGCTCTTATCTCAAGGAATTAAGCACTTAGTGAAGTCAGACCAGTTTGTTAATAATTATAATACCATTTGATAATCTGCCCATTCATGTATGCACAAGGGATTCCAAAAGTCCAGGGGAGAAAGGGCATGGAGGAAGGCTTTCTGGAAGTGGGTAGGAATGTGGAGGGATCTGGGAAGGCTGTTGATAAAGCTTAGAACTTTCTCCTTCGGCATTTAGTAGTATCCTATGGTTAGAAAATATACCAGCCAATTTTAAAATATAAGTGTTTTGGGGAAACTAATAAAGATTTAGGAAAATGAACTACCATACTCTTCCCTCTTATTTGTTATTAACAAAAAAGAAAGAAGAAAGCTGTTTTCTTGAAGTCTAAAATCTGTCTACCATCTGACTCCAGTGTTGTGAAATGCAGAAATTGTTTAGATCAGGTGGAAATGCTGGAAAATTTGGGAGTCAGGGGATGGTGGAAAGAGTCAGCTGTAAGAACTCCTGGTGATATTAGGTGAGTTACTACCTTGCCTTGAGGGCACACATCTGTACTGGGTGTTGGGAGGAGTGGGTAGGAAGGAGTGAGGTGGAGGGGTACTCAACACAATTATCAGACAGGGAAGTGACACATGTAAGGCAGGCCTGGCACAATCTCCATTTAACAGGGACTTAAAGCACAGCTTTCTTTCTTGCTTGCTTTTTTTTTTTTTTTTTTTTTTTTTTTAAGGAATGGGACAGGCAGGAATGAAGGCATGTAAGCCGGCAGAGAAATGAAGAAGAAGCATTTGGTTTATTTGTATTTAGTTGTTCATCTTGGTTGTTCCTCCTTACTCAGGTCATGAACCCAGGTCCTTGAGATGTGGGTTTGTGCTAGTCGGAGCAGTTGACTTATCTGCTAGAGCACCAGCGTAAGCCTGTTCAGTTTCCCTGATGGACCTGCTGGACCCCGTGTTAGAATCAAGGGTAATGTGGAAAAAGTTCTTCTAAAAGAGCGGATGACTTTCTTGTTCTTCTAAATCCATGAGAATATTAAGTTTAACTGCACGAAATTCATACTTATATCCATCTCTCCTATTGCGAAGGGAAGAAGGTTTGTATGCATATTTCAACTGAATTAGGACCTAAGATCTTACTTCAGGCTGGATACATTTTGCTTTTAAAGCAAAGGGACTTTTCTGGGAGAGAAGTGGTAGTGCCTAAACCTCCTCTAAATCTTCCCTTTGGAGGTTTAAAATAATGGAAACAGTTCAGATGGTTTATGGGAGAAATGACTACTCTGTCCTTGTGGTAGAAACAGCCAAGGGCAGCACCAGGCCCTGAAGGCACAACCAGACTGAGGAAGACTAGGCTGATGATCCAGATGGCACATGTGGGCTGATTTTGAAATAACCAAGTACCTGGATTCAGGTGCACTAATGCTAGACCTTCTCCTGGCCCAGTCACTTTGGATCAAAGAAATGGTTATGTACATAGTGGGCATTCGACATCTGCGTGTGAAGAAGATCAATATAAAGATCAGATTGTAAAGAGCTGGATTCGAGGAGAAGTCTAACTTTGGTGTGGAGCAGTGGGCAGAATGCAGATTTTAGGAAAAACGTTTCTCTTCATGTCGTGAGGAAACTCCATAGAGCTGGACTGTGTTGGATGGAAACTACCTCATGACTATTTGCTTATATGATGACAACTTCTTGGTGTCAGTAAGGGATTGACCACAAAGGGATGCATAAGAATTTCTGTCAAGAGAACAAACAACTAATAAGGAACACTCCGACCATCATAGGAAGGCCTAGGGAGGAAAACTCTAGAAGGAAGTTTGTATTTCCTGATATTCTAGCAGGAATAGGTTGGGTAAAAGTGAGGTGTAGAAGTCATTCTAAATGAATCTTCAACATTAAATGAAACATGCCCTCATTTTGTATGTGCAGAATGACATACAGGCAACTGTTCTTGGAAACTCCTCCTTGCCCATCTGCATCCTCCTCTAACATCTACCCTAATTTTCTCCTCCACTTAACTGATAAATATCTTGGAAAATCTGTAAATTTCCATCATTTTTACCCCCTCCCTTTACATTCACTTCTCTGCTATGTCACTTCCTTTCTCATTGCTCTGTGAACTCTGTTTTCTCCAAGGTACCCACTGCACTATATGTGGTGAAATCCACTCACACGCCACAGCTGTCACTTCTTGCTGATATTTACCTGTGGCTTCTCAGGGACTCCCCTTGACCACCTTCTGTCTATTACTCTTTATTTCTTAGTTCGTTCTTCTCTTCCATACAGACCTTAAATGTCACTGTCCCTAAGCATTTTTTTAAATTTTCTGTACATTTTACTTCTCAATTTACATATTTTTCCCTGAGTGATCTCAAATACTCCTATTACTTTTATTGTCATCTGCATGCTCACAGCTTTCAAATCTCTGTCTCTAGTCCAACATTCTCTCCTGAATCATAGACCCATATATCTGCATTTTCAGTTTATAACCAAAACTTACACCTAGCATTGGTGATGCTATGGGAATCTTCATATACAGGGAATGTGAAAAATATATAAGTTTCAAGGCTGATTTGGCCATACTACCAATTCTTGAGCTTAACCTTCTACATTTAGGTATCTATTCTGCAAAATATTCTACTTATATGAGAAAGAATAGTCAAATATAGATTAGCAGAAAATAGGGTGGTGGTTTTCCAGGGGTGGCGGGTGGTTGAAATGGGGAGATGTTCAATTAGTATAAAATAACAGTTACACGGAGGAAGATGTTCTAGATATCTACTGTATAACATAGCATCTATAATTAACAACATAGTATTGTGCACTTGAAATGTATTAAGAAGGTAGTTCCTAAGCTGTGTTCTTAGCACACACAATAGCAAAACAAAAGGACACAAGAAAACTTTTGGAGGTGATGTGTATTATCATGATGTGATAGTGGTATTATAGGCATTATGTATGCATATGTCTAAAATATAATCAAATTGTATAAATTAAAGATCTAAAGTTTTTTATATGTCAGCTAAACCCTAGTAAATCTGTATATTAAAAAAGAATTGAAACTATGCACAATAATGTGCAAAGATATGTATACAAGATTTTTTGTAGGATTTTATATAAAAGTGAAAAATGGAAATTAATAATTACCAAAAATGGGTAGTTAATTAAACTGTAGCAATTGTCTGCTACTTCCCGTCTATTCTATCCCTGTACTAGCTATTGCGGTATATGCCAGAGTCATCCTACCTGTAAGCACTGTTGATTCTTTAAAGAGCCAGCAAATATTTTTCTAAAAAGGACCAGATAGTAAATATTTTAGGCTTCCCGTAACACATAGTCTCTCTCTCAGATTCCCTATTCTTCTCTTATGTGAAAGACATAATGTAATTTAATGGACAGAGGTGTCTTCCAAGACAACACTGTTTGCAAAATCAGAAGGTGGACTAGAGTTAACTTGTAAACGGATCCTTGATCTAAGGCTTTTCTTTCAGCACCAAAGTGCTAGGAACACCCATGGTGATAGGAGTAAAGAATAAGTACTACAGGTTCCTTGTCCCCAGGAGGTGGGACAACTTTGAGACTTTATTTTAATTCTGATGTCAAAGGAGTATGGACAAAACCTTGATCATTCTATAGAATCACATTTACTAAGATTCTCATCTATGGCTTATTTGGTGGAAGAGGATGCTCATAATTATGCAATAGCTTTAGTGGTTAAAAGATATGGGCACAATAAGGATTATTATAAGGATTATGGAGTTGAACCTTGTTTACTGCCATAGAAGCTCTACATGAAGATATAATGGATTCAGGTAAACCAATGATCAACTTTGGGCTTAGTGAGAATGCTAGAAAGTGTCCACCTCCTATAGTTCGAGGGCAGACTGTGCTGAAAATCAGCTCCAAGACGTCATTTAAGAATCACAGAATTATATTGGAGACCGAATGCGCAAGCCAGTATGTATCTCTTATGTTCTGAGAAATTTGAGAAATTTGAACCACCAGATTTCTTTGAACTCTAAGGGTCAACAGAAGTGACCTTCTCCTTATTAGAGTAGATCATTGCTTGGAGATCAGTAAAGGAGCATGCCTTAAGAGTATGCTTCTTAGGATCTGCCTCTGCTTTTTCTCATCATTTTAAGACCAATAATCAGGACAGGATTCAGCATCACCCATGTTCGGGCATACTATCCCTACTATGAGAAAAAAGGTGATTTTTTTAACCAAAAAAATCTGCATTGCATAGATAATGTGTATTGGAATTATTTGAGAGAATATAGCTGGACTCTCCAGGGTGTTGGATCAAAGAGGATGAGCTATATAAGGCTAAGAGTAGAAATGTAATGATGCAAGCATATTCTCCAATGACTATAACACTTACCTTCCTGGTGAGGACATTTGGAGCTGGGCCAAATAAGTTGTTGGAATGCTTCTTCTAGAAGCTTCGAAATGATGTTTTACAGAAAATAAAGGCAGGGATGGAATTAACTTGGTGAGAATTTTAAAGACATCAGTAGGCTCAGAGGCACATGTCAGAATGATTTTTAAGGAACACAGATGATCAACTGATGATACTCTGTGCGAGCGCGCAAAAGGAATATGCTGACAAAGGAATAAGGAAAGTGTAATTGAAAGGGACCCAGCCTTGTTGAGAAGCTAAGTGGCAGCTTCCTCTATAGCCCAGGGTTAAGAATTGGAGATACTGCACCTAATAAATGCCCAACAAGACTCCCTAGCTTCAGTGAAAATGAAAGAATTCCAGAATAGCAGACGTAAGGTGGTGACATCACCATCAGAGGCAAGGTAGATTTAATGATCATAATGGCAGTAGTGTTGAAATAGCAATAGAAAGCCTAGGAGGGCAGGGCTCTGCAGAAAAGATGAATAGTTCATGGCCTTGACAATGGTAGCTAGCTGAGGAGCCAACAAAGATATTGCTTGACTTATATAACCAAAGTAGACCAAGAGAGATGATCAGAATGCTGAAATTGGATGCCCAGTGAAAGATAACAATCCCTCATTTGGTTTACAGATATGAACCAGTACTCCAGAATCCTGTGATTGAGAGGGATCCTAGATTCTCTTACAGAAAACTCTACACAGCCTCGTAAGAATATATAGAGCAAATTCTCCTAATCTTTCACCCCAGGGACATATGCTACAGAAAGGTAAATACCCATAATACAGTGTACGCTGTGCATTGCAGAAGGAGAAGTGCTCAGATATTTAAGAACTGTTGGATACAATACTTGAGCTGACACTAATACCAGAGACACCAAAGCATCAACGCGATGACCTTATTAGAGAGGGTATGTGAAACCCAGGTGATAAATGAAATGTTGGCCCAAATCCACTTCATAAATGCCCAACAAGTATGCCAACCTACACTGTGATAATATTCATAGTTCCTGAGTGTTTAATTGGGTTGGATATACTTAGCAGATGGAGCAACTCTCACATTGGTTCCTGACTTGCAGAGTGATCATTATTATAGTAGAAAGAGCCAAGTGGGAGTTCCTGAAACTGCTCACCATCCCAGCCAAGACAGTAAATTAGAAGTAATAACTCATCCCAGTTGAAATGACCAAAACTAGTGCTACACTTAAAAGGATGAAAGGTTGCAGAGGTTGTGGTTCCCATATTTCCATTTAATTCACTGATCTGGCCTCTGATCAGAAAAGGTTGAGATAAGTCATTGTAAAAATAACCAAATCCAACTGTAGCTTATATGTTAGGTGTTCCAGTAAGTTTACTGAAACAAGGCTACACAAGTGTAGACTCTCGGTATGTAGCTATTCTATTGTATTGTGTTGAGTTGTATTATAACGTATTTGCATTGTATTGTATTGTATCAAGGAAGTGGCTCAATATGTTGGTGTGGACATATGTTAGAGTACTTCTACACTATAAGCCAACACAGGGGTGACTCTAAAATAGTGGTAGGGGAAATCCTCTCATGTAACAGAACTTATAGTAGCACACCTAGGCATGAATTTTGAGAGAAAAATTAACTATCCTGAGATAAGGAGATATACAGGTTCATTAGTGTGACAAATATCTTAGCTGATTGTCAAGGGCCTGTGGTAGCAGGGAGGTGGAAAAACTGAAGAACATAAATAGGCAGTCTAGAAAAGGGAAGAGGCTTAATATCTAAAATATATAAATAACTCACAAAATTCAACAACAGAACTGGATTGGATAATCAAAAAAATGGGACGAGGAATTGGAGGGACATTTTTCTGAAGAGGATAGACATGGCCAACAGGCACATGAAATTATGTTCCTTCTTGCTGGCTATCAGGGAAATGAAAATTATTAAAACTACAATGAGATATCACCTTATACCTGAAAGACTGGCTATTATCCAAAAGTCTGGGAACAACAAATGCTGGTGAGGATGTGGAGAAAAGGGAACATTTTTGCGCTATTGGTGGGAGTGAAAATTGGTACCCTCCCTATGGAGAACAGTTTGGAGATTCCTCAAAAAACTGAAGATGGAAATCCCATATGATCCCATCATTCCACTTCTGGGTATCTACCCAAAGGATACAAAAGCACCCATCCACAGAGATGTATGTATCCCCATGTTTACTGTGGCCCTATTCACAATAGCTAAGAACTGGAAATTACCTAAGTGCCCAACATCAGATGAATGGATAAGGAAGATGTGGTTTATATATACAATGGAATACTACACAGTCCTTACAAGAGATAAAACCCTGTCATTTGAATCAACATGGATGAACTAGAAGGGATTATTTTAAGTAAAACAAGTCAAAAGAAGAAAGATAGATACCAGATGATCTCAGTCATAGGTGGAATGTGAATAGACAAAATAAAGCAACAGACTAAACTACCAAACCTGAAACATTTGCAACAGAACTGAGGTTATCAAAAGGGAATGAGGAGGGTGGGGACAAATGGTGGTGGAGCCCACTGGACAATGGAGAACACTTGGTGATGTGGTGGAGAGTATGGTATGTTGAAATACATCTAAGAAATGGGAAACCTATACACAGGAAATTATTTTAATGTGTAGAACAATCACTATAATAAAAAATTTTAAAAAGAAGAAAAGGGAAGAGGTTTGTGGATAGAAATATGAGAGCGGACGCAAAGTGTGCCAGTCCTGTGACTCATGTCGGTTACCATTAGAAAGCATCTACGACTGACAAGACACTGACAAACAAGATGAATAGGGTGACTTGTGTATTTCATCAACCTCTGCCCCACAAAATGAGCCCATCAGCCACAATGAAGGTTATTCATGGATCGATAGCATGCGTCTCCTCTCATCAGGGCTAACCTGAACACATTTTCATTACTGGCTTGAGAAGAGTAGAAACCAGCATTGATTCTAGGGTTTTCAGACCATCAACCACTAGATCTCAAGTTGATATCATCAGACCTGTTTTTCCCTAGAAGAGCACTGATTTGTCTTTATCAGAATTGGTTCATATTTTGAGTATGGGTTTGCTTTCCTGACCACAATGCCTCAGTCAGTAACACTATCCAAGGGCTCATGGAATATCTGAATTTCCCACATAGGCTCCTGACCAAAGGACCCATCTTAAGACAAAGGAGTGGTAATCACAGGAGCCACTGATTCTATACATTACTGCCTCATCCAGAAGTGGCTGACCTAATATAATATTGGAACGACCTCAATGTTTCAGTTAATACACAAGATGATGTCCTTCAAGAGGAAATATATACTTAGGTTCAGAAGCCAAGAAGAATGTCTTTTCTCAGCACCACTGCCAGGGACCAAGTTGGTTTTTCTGTCCCCACCGAGTTAGACTCCTCTGAGCTAGCAGTATTATTGTGTGGAGAGACAGGTATACCAGACAGTAAAATAAATATTCCACTAAACCTAAAGCTGTGGCTGATATTGGACTATTTTGGGTCCCTCACATCAGTAGATTATCAAGCAAAGAAAGGATTTTCTGTACGGGCAGGGGTAATTGATTGAATTGTCAAGTAGAGCTATAAGGCAATAAGAATTATTTGGGGCTCAAAGATTCCCTGAGGCCACCTCCTGGGGATGGTGATGAATTGGGAAACTGGGACAACCAAGACTTTACAAGGGTCCAGTAAACTCTGGAGCCAGAATCCTCATGAATATAATGCTGGCTAAGGCTGAGACTAAAGCTGCTACCTCTTATTTGGAATAGAAGGTGGAGGAAGAAGATGCTAAATCAAGATCAATCATAAGAGCAGAGATTGTTAGTCTATCTCACCAATACTCTTCTTGTAATTTTTTTTTCAGAAATTATGATCACAACTTCCTTGAAGAGGCAGTGTCAGTACAGAATGAACACTGGGATATGAGCAATGCCTGGGGTAAACATAGCAGGTGCTCTAGGTTCTCAGCTCATATCCGCTCAGCACTCTTTATTTCATTGGGAGTCAAGAGCAAGCACAGGCAATTCTCCAAGTCTTCTCTCTTAACCCAGCCAAGGCAGGTCTGAAAGTGGGGAGATTCCATAGAATCAGCTCTCTGTCAATGACAGACAGGAGTTGGAGGACATATACATTCTCTTCCCTTGTGCCTAGGTGGAGATATTCCAGGATATGCTCCATATTGTTTCCCAGATAACCTCATTAGCGTTGAGTCTTGGTTGCCTACAGTGGTAATCTGCTCTTTAGTGCATCCTCCTCTTCCTGATATCATCCTTCCTTACCTGTGCGTTCAAGAACGCTCTGACAAGTCGCTGTACTCAAGTCCTTGTCTCAAGAGCTGATTCTGAAAGAGTCTACATATATATATATATATATATATATATATATATATATACTTTTAAAGCACTACCTTGAGGAGTATTGATTCAAAAACTTGATGCTCATTTGAGAATTATTTAATATTTTAAAAATAGATGTTATATATATATATATGTTCTGCGTTATACATAGTTGCTTTTTCTGTGGCATAGTATCCAGAAGAGTAAACTGAGTTCTATTATGTGTCTGTTATGTGTTTCAGCCAATAATGCTGAAAGACGAGACTGGCTTTTTTTACAGGTTGAATGTTGCTTACCAATCTGTTTGCTCTTCTTGATCTTTTTCTGCCCCTGTTTCATGTGACAGTAAATAGCTTTGAGCCATAGTGGCTAACAAAAGACATGCAAGAAAAACATCCCAGGAATTCTGCAAAAGTACTAAAAAGAACATTATATTATGCCTTTTTGCAGATATCAAGGTGACATAAGATGATTTAAAGGACATCAAGAGTATAAGAGAGTGATATAGAATTTAGCAGAAAATTTGAGACTCGCGGGCATGCTTTGATATCATGAAAATATCATCAATATCCCTGTGTACTGCAAGAGTCTGACTACAGAGAATGGAAAGGAAAGGCTTAGTCTTACTCATATCTTTAATTTCTAGAAAAATGAAGTACTCACTTCATTCATGTCTGTCCCTTCATACAAAAGTGTTTTTGTTTCCAAGGGTTGACATGGAAGGAGGTAGAAGATGAGTTTTAATATGCACATCTATTTGTTAAAACAAATTTTATTAAAAGGTAATTATTTCTGGTGCTCCCTGGGGGCTTAACAGTTAAGTCTGCAGCCTTCAGCCTATGTAACACACACCCCAAGGACTCAGATTTGAGACCTGGGGCTGGGGGGAACAACCATGAGGAACAATTAAGTAAAAATAAAATAAATGCCTCTTCCTTCTCTCTCTTCCTGTCTGCTTGCCTTCATTCCTGCCTGTACATTTTCACTGAAATAAAATAAAATAAAAATAATTATTTCTATACACTAGGAAATAGTAAGTTATTACCATAAGTTTACTATGCACTTTACTTTTCTTCTCTCTTTATTTCTGAAAAGCATCATTTTTTAAAGTATATCATTTTCTTACAAACAGAAAAAAGAATCTGTGTTATTCTTTTCTCCTTGAAGATACCTGAAAACAGCAAAGAGAATGAGAAACAGAAGAAATTACATATTTAATGAAATTAAGACATGCATATAACTTCAAACTGCAGTGAATGAGTAAAGACTAATACATACAGTTAAAATCAGACCAGAGTGAGGGAGGATGCCAAGAATCTCTTACCTCTGAGAATTTTAAAACTTAATTTAATGCTTATTAAGTTAATTTGCTTTACAAAATAATGTAAACCCTATGTGCAGTGTCCCCATTCCTCAGATACATGACAGCACATGCTGCCCACCACCAAAATAGCAAAAGCTCTTCACCACTGTCCAGTGGACCCACCACTGTTTGCCCCCATGCTCCTCCCTGCTCTCTGCTAGTAACCTCAATTCTATCGCTAATGTTCAAGGGTTGGTTTTGTTTTTGTTCCTTTGCTTTGTTTCTGCATATTACATATATGAGTGAGATCATCCAGTATTTGTTTTTCTTCTTCTGATTTATTTCACTTTGGATAACCTCCTCTAGTTCCATCAATGACAAATGACAAATTTGACAAATGACAGGATTTCATCTCTTCTAAGGGCTGTGTAATATTCCATTGTGTAAATACACATACCACATCTTCTACATCCATTCACCTGTTATGGACACTTAGGTAGTTTCCAGTTCTAGCTATTGTGAATAGGTCTGCAATAAATGTGACAGTGAATATCTATCTGAATATTGGTGTTTTGTGCCTTTTAAGCAAATACCTAGAAATGGGATGATGGGATCATATGGGATTTCTACCTCTGAGGTTTTTTAATGAACTATGCAGAGTAAAGAATTCTCAAGTAGCTTAAAAACATAAATTTGGGGCGCGTAGGTAACTGAGGGAGTTTTCCTAAAAGTTGATACCATGGAAGAGTGGGAAAGTGGGGCAGACTGTGAGGTGATATAGATTTGCAACCACTACTATTCGACATAGTTCTGGAAGTCTTGGTCAGAGCAATAGGCAAGAAAAGCACATTAAAGGAATCCAACTCGGAAGAGAAGAAATGAAACGATATGATATTATGCAGAGAAAACCCTAAAGACTCCACAAAAAAACTGTCTGAAAAAATAAATGAATATAGCAAAATGACAGGATATAAAAATCAACACATAAAAATTGGTAGCATTCCCAATATCTAAAATATATAATGAACTCATAAAATTCAACAAAATAGGCAATCCAATCAAAAAATGAGAGGAGGAATTGAAGAGATACTTTTCTGAAGAGGATAAACAGATGGCCAACAGACACATGAAATTATGTTCCTACTCAATGGCTATCAGGGAAATGCAAATTAACAACAATGTGATATCACCTTATACCTGAAAGACTGGCTATTATCCAAAAGTCTGGGAACAACAA
Source organism: Solenodon paradoxus (assembly GCA_004363575.1). Classification (NCBI taxonomy): domain Eukaryota; kingdom Metazoa; phylum Chordata; class Mammalia; order Eulipotyphla; family Solenodontidae; genus Solenodon; species Solenodon paradoxus. The sequence continues at coordinate 70,994 of RJWH01002129.1, forward strand.
ATGCTGGTGAGGGTGTGAAGAAAAGGGAACAATTTTGTACTGTTGGTGGGAGTGAAAATTGGTGTAACCCCTATGGAAAACAGTCTGGAGATTCCTCAAAAACTGAATATGAGAATCCCATATGATCCTGTCATCCCACTTCTGAGCATCTACCCAAAAGATACAAAAGCACCATCCACAGAGATGTATGTCTTCCCATGTTTATTGTAGCCCTATTCATAATAGCTAAGAACTGGAAATTACCTAAGTGCCCAACATCAGATGAATGGATAAAAAAGATGTGGTATATGTATTCAGTGGAATACTACACAGCCCTTAGAAGAGATGAAACCCCATTATTTGAATCAACATGGATGGAACTACAGGGGATTATGCTAAGTGAAACAAGTCAAAAGAAGAAAAATACATACCAGATGACCTCACTTATAGGTGGAATGTGAGTAGACAAAACAAAGGAACAGATAAAATATAACCAACCATTGAAACATTTACAACAGAACTGACGTTACCAAAAGGGAATGGGGCAGGTGGGGGCAAGTGGTGGTGGAGCCCCCTGGACAATAGTGAACACTTCATTTGTTGGAGGGTACAGTATGTTGACATATATCTAAGGAACCTATACATATGAGTTTATTTTAATGTGTAGCATAAATTACTACAAAAAAATTTAAAAAAGCAAACACATAATTCTGTTTGGTATTAGTATTAAAAAAAAAAAAGGAACTCTCCTATACTGTTGGTGGGAATATAAATTTATGCAACCTCTTTGGAAAACAATGTGGTGATTCCTCAAACAAATAAAGACGAATCTACCATTTGATCCAGCAATCTCACTCTTGGGCATATATCCAGCAGATATAAAATATCTAATCAGAAAAAAATATCTGTACCCCAATGTTCACAGCAGCACAATTCACCAAAGCCAAGACAGGGAAGCAACCTAAATGCCCAACAACAGATGACTGGATAAAGAAGCGGTGGTATACACATTCAGTGGCACTCTATGCAGTTACTAAAAATATGAAATTTTGCCCTTTGCAAGGACCTGGAATTGGAAGGGTCACAGTCTTTTCCGTAACTGATACCGAAGTGATATCCCATTACTTTTGCTGTTTCCCATTTGATGGGAGCAAGTTACTTGGTATAGGCCACATCAACTCACCACAATAAATGTAGTCACAGAATGAAGGGCTGGAATTTAAGCATAAAGGCATTATGTGAAGGCTAAATATCTGTGGAAAATATAAGCACACCCTTACCTTGAAAATATATAGTAAAATAATGAACCAAACACATGAGTTCAGTTGTAGAAAAATATGGGAGATCACATATACATGGACTGACTTTGTTTTTATTTTCATAGCAGGCTAGGGAGGGCTATTAAATGACAGCACACAGAGAAGTTACATAAAATGACAGGGTTGTATGTATGTTTTTTCATTTATAAGGTTAATCGCAAGAGAAAGGATGGAAAATAACAAACCAAATCAGGTGGGAGAGGATTCAAGCTCAAAGGAGAGGTAGGGGAAGTAGAAGTACATGGAATTCGTCATCTCAGGCATCAGGCAGCTTCAGGTACTTTTTAGAAGTGAAAACTCAAAATTTTTTTTTGACTAGCTACTACAAGAAATGAAGAAAGTGTTTATAACTTTCCAAATTAGTAGAAGGGAAAGATGGCCAAAACAAAGTGGTACCATAGAAAGAAAGTATTTTTGTGTGTGTGGTAGCATTGACTACAAAGGACAGAAAAACAAAATGACAAAAATAGGATAATATGTCTCAGTACTTTAATGATTTTATTGGTGTTTCTATGGGGAAAGCAAGGCAGGTCGAAGCACAACATAATCTTGGCGAACGTTTTGTTTTGCTTTTAAAGAGGAAAGAAGGCAGGCAGGAAGGAAGGAAGAGGAGGAAGAAGCATTTTATTTACTTAGTTGTTCATTTTCGTTGTTCTTTCCTGCCTGGGGCTGCAAACCCAGGTCCTTTGGCTGTATGTGGACTGCGCCCAGGCTTAACATCTGGGCCACCAGGGCGCACCTAATAAAGGCTGGTTTTAATCATTTCAGTGGACTTTGGACTGTAGGGTGGTCCCTAGCTGACTGTGTGACTATAATGGTACTGATACCTACAGGAGGACCCTAATTGTCTGGCATGTGACCCTGGGGTGATTAGGGCTGAGGAAGATCATTCCCTGGGGTCCTGACCAGACAGAGAATGTTACCGTGGCCATAGCTGGGAGTTGGCGGGTGTTGCACAGGTTAGAGGAATATAAAAGGCACACTCTTGACTGAGTCCTTTGCCCTAATCTCTAAGAATTGTCTAGCCCAGGAAGGAGCAGACTTCTTCCCAGCCAGAGAGATTTTTTAAGATGTCAAACATCTTAATATAGAGAAATTTAAATGATTAATACACCAAGGGGCTAGAGAGAGTAGAGTGGGGATTCAAACCCAGGTCTTCTCACTCTGCCTTCTTTTTGCCATGAGAGCAAAAATGTTCATGCCAGTTCTGGGGCAAGGCTCACCACTGACTTTTGCTGAGGTTTATCAATAGCTCAGACAGATCCAAAGAGAAGGAGGTCAGAACTGGCCAAAAATCAGCACAACTCTCACATACACATAAGAACTACAAGAAGAAGTGATCCAGTGACACGAGTTGATCATCCAAGCACATCTGCAAAGGGGTTGGCCGTGCAGAGGAGGAGAAAGAGTCCAAAGTTTGAAACATCCAGGACACAAGTCCCCTGGGAACTCTCTTTACCTTGTGTCTGGAATTTTCTGTGGTTTACATGGGGCAGAAGCCAGGCTTAGAGGAGGGGCTGAACATCCCTAAGGAGAGAACCAGGCATCCGCGGCTCTTGCAAGAAATCTACAGCAGCTTCCGGTGAGCAAACTCTGACATCTGTAAGGGTAAGACGGGAACGGCAAATGAAGCAAGCTTCCACAGGTTAGCCGCCTGGCCTTTTCCTCTTCTTAGATGCTCTGACTCTAATGAGGATAAGAAGTGCATAGTCATATGGAAGAAGAAATCAGAAATAGCTGTCACCACCCTCTTCCCAGTTAGAGGACGAGAGAATAATCCTTGTTAGAGAAAGATTGAACCAAATTTTCTGGAGGCAATTAGCAGATTCTGTCTGCTCTGAGTGACAGATAATGAAGGGCCCTTAACTTTGCTTTGTGATTTGAACTTAAACAGAAGAGTTTCAGTAATCAGACTGCCTCGACTTGAAGGTGCACATACACACGATACGCACATGCACACACACAGTCACGCCGTCATTCTTACCGTGGCAGATCTAACCGTTACCATGAGCGACCAAACAAGGTGAAACCCACACGGTTGAACCCACTTGCTCATGCAGCTTGAGAACAGCATAGATTTCCACCTATCTTTCCTTTTCTTTTTTTAATCTTCTTTCATATATTCCTTTTGACATGTATCCTGCAGACAGTCTCTATCTGTTCCTTTCTCTGGTCATTGGTTCATTCATTCTTTAGACACCCAGTGGGCTCCTTTTATGCACCCACACTCATGCTGGACCTGACAAAACAGACTCCCGGCAATACTTTCCTTGGGTTGAGACACTGGTGTTTGGTTTCAGAAATGCAGACGTGCTCTACTTTCTGCCAGGCAAACAGGACTCTAATTGGTAAATGTTGTGCTGTTTGTCATGCAAATGTGATTTCACTTTGAACAGGGAGTTTGAATTGATGACTGAACTCTTTTTTTTTTTTTTTTTAATGTAAAAGCATTGCACATACATACTATATTTTCTTCATTCCAAACACAGGCATTCTGCCAAACACTAATGGGGATGTCCATGCTTCTTTGAAATTAATTAAAAACACTTACAATTAAATAAATTTGACTTACAGCAATAATTTTTTATAATGCCAGTACTAACTCTCATGGTTTGGCTCTTCTTCTTTTCCTTTTATTTCATTTCATTTAAACATCATTTTATGCCCTGAGGTTCTGAAGTGATAGAAAAGCCAGTATATCAGTAGCAAACATTGAAGAAGCATTCATATTTTGGTAGACTCTGTTCTTAGTACTTTTCATAAATTGCTCCAGCTATTTCTTATGGTTGTAGAGTAATGTGTGTGTGTGTGTGTGTGTGTATGTATGTGTGTATATACACACTTACAGGTATATACTGTATGATCTCTGTTTAATGGATGAAGAAATTAAGGCCCAGAAAGGCTAATTTTCTCAAGGTCATGCAACTATTCATTTGGCAGAACTGAAGTTCAAACACATACTGCCTGGCTTGAGAACCCACTATTTTGCTACTATGCTATGATGCATCACAAAGCAGAAGAAAATGCTGCCAATGGAAAGACTGAAGGATAAAGGAGCCCCCAGACAGGCAGAATTGAAAGATTTCTTCCTAACAGGAGCAGAAAACTGAAATTAGAATAATTTGACAGACATGACTAAAGCTTAGTGGGAAGTTATTTTTGCTTGTCAAAAGAAAATGCTTCCCCACGCACATGCATGCCTGCTGCAATTACATCCACTACAGAAGCCTACGTATAAAATTTCCATTTTTATAGGCCTTTTCCAATGATAACATGTAGAAATCAAATAAGAGTAAAATACAAATTTAATCTAAAATGACTAATACATGTCATAAGGTAGGTGACAACCTGCTAAAGTAAATCACTGCATCCGATGTGATGACAATCTAACTGCCACCAGAAGGTCCTTTGGAATGACACATCTGGACTCTAGTGCCATGTGCTCTCTCTGTCCTCCAGTCTGTTCTCTCCACTCAGCCTTTGGGGAAACCTTTGTTCACAGGGTCAGGGCACCACCTGGCCTCGCTTGCTGAGAATGCTTCCATCTTGTGTGGAAGTACCTGCTGTTCTTTACTTAGTAACTTACACAATGAAGGAAGCACTACTTATGGTGCACTGAAATTGCATTTCCCCTGAAAAAAGGGAAAACAGCAGCCGCAAAGTGATGTGGCTCGGGTTCTAATCAGGGCTTACCTTTTTGTGCTTGGCACACCACTTTAACAAGTTGTTTTCTGGTTTCTCAGTCTATCATAGATTGGAAGCAGCAAATCACCAGAAGGAAGAGATAGTGCCATAAGCAAGAAGAGTGAAAACAGTGAGAAATGCCAGCCGAGAGCCAGGGAGAACAATATCAATCATGAGGCCATTTAGTGTCAGCTGAAATTATCCCAAATACAACTGGCTCCATTACAGAGCAAGAAAATGACTGATCCTCCCAGTGATGACTCTGAGTCATAAAGAAAAGACTCAAATGGTCCCTTCAGCTTGTAGAAGATGTCAGAAAATATAAAATGCATTTACCAAAGATGCTGATTGAACATCATCAAAGTTAGGAAGAATTTCAATGCTTAAAGGGTAAGCCCCCCAGACCATCCCATTTTGGAACAGCCAATAGCTGAGACCCTGTAATTGTAGAAAATTGTTAAAATTATGTCTCATCTGCATGTGTTCTCTCTATGTTAGAATGTAAGGAATTTGAGAACAGGAACTGGGGATATATTTTTGGCTTCTGCAATACCTTAAATAGACTATATTCATAGTGGGAGCTACATCTTGTCTTCATTATGATCACTACACAGTAACCCAGACTCGGCACTTATGGAATCCTCCTAACAAGTCTCCAGCATGATCCCATTGTTAGCCCCATGTGGTGGCTTTTGTGATGCACTCATCTGCCTAAAATGAGTAACATTTTCCAGAATCCTCTTTGGGTGTGTTCCAGTGAGGGTGGGCCAGGAGATATTTTCTCTACCAGGCTTTGAGGACAGGAGTGAAGTGAAGACATTTCATTTTCACATTCCCACGCCCTGTGACTGATGGACAGACTCACCTGGTGTCTTAGGGGCAGTTGCTGGGCCTTCAAAGGCACCACCTTTCCCTGGATCCTCCTTCAACTACACCATCTCCTCGGTGAGATGTGTGTGTAACCGTGTGGTGAAGACAGCCAGCTTTTTTGGCAGGGTCCCCACTTCTTTAGAGTTGGGGACTGCCAGACTTGCTGCGGGTTTGAGTTGGTCCTGTTAGGCGCTCTTATTCTTGTCCATGGGTTCCACATCGTCCTTGCTCTTCACCATCTTACTTTCGTCTGCTTGCCCTGGAGATTTCAAGCATGAGCATTAAATAGGAAAGCAAGAGTCTTACAGAGACCAGATCCTACTATTGAGTAAGTCCAAATAGTGTGTGCACGTGTGTTTGTGTCTGTGTGTGTGTGTAGTCTTCTGACTAAATCCTGACACTTATATCCCATTTTACAGATAAGAAAATTGAGGCTCAGAAAAAGTAAGTAACTTGTCTAAGGTCTCAAAGCAAGTGAAGGGGTAGACTTAGGCTTAGATCGCAATTGACTCCAGCATTGCTGTTCTTATTCATTAGGTCATATGTTCTCACTAATAAAAATTCACTGACTGAATGAATTCAAATAAATATCTGAACTGGTAGGATCTTCAAAGTCAGGAAGTCATTTTATTTTCTTGAGTGCTTGCTTGGTGCCCAGAGGCCCTATTCCTGGCATGAGCAAACCAGATGTTCTAGAATCTAGTTTGTGAACAGTTATCATGGGCCCTTTCAATCCCATCTATGACTGAACAATCACCAGTCAATTCTAGCTAGAGCTGTAAGTATGACTCTCTACTCCTTTGAAAATACTTTTAGAAGCATCCTCACGGACACAACTGTCTAGTGGAATGTGAAGGCAAAGATAAACATGCATACATTAGTGTCAGAAAGGGCTCTAGGGCAGTGATTTTATTTTCCGTTCATTGTGCTTCAGTTAGTGAAATACATGACTAGTCATTTCTACTTAAAGTAACAATAGAGAAGATTAATCCAGACATGCCATATCTTCTGAATAGAGGCATGCAATTTGCATGCACCAATGTTACTAAACTCTAAATAACAATGTGACATTTACTTTTATTTCTGATTTTTAAATGGAGATGTACCTCACTAATGCTATGGAAATCTCTATTGTTCAAGTAAATGCCCTGATTTGGAAGTCAGAAGATCTAAGCGCTAAGACTAGATGCACTATTAATAGCTGTGCAACTCTAGGCAAAACCCTTCACTTCTCTGGGCCTCTCTTGCTGCATCTATGAATGGAAAGGGTTTCTAACAGATCTATCAGCAGGTCTCAGTGTCTCTTTGTAACACCTTCCTATTTGATGGATCATTAGCATTTGACATCCAGTTATAAGAACAATCAAATAATTACTTACATTTTCATAATATATTTCTTTCAGGAGTTACATAAAATACAAATAAAATATTATTGGTATATGTAAACTTGGTTATATGTAATTCAATTCCCTAAGTACTAACTTTTCACATAGTCCTGAAACTTATCTGATTAATTCTTGAACATCAAGGATGATCCAGGAAAGGAAAAACATTAAATAAGATAAAACAAAATAAAGCGAAAAGTGTCTGTATCTGTCTATCTATCTATCTATCTATCTATCTATCTATCTCTATCTATTTTTTAATAAAAAATGTAGGCATGAATAAAGGCAAATAGGCAACCAGGCCGAAAAGGAGAGCAGAAACATTTTTATTTAGTTGTTCACGTCAGTTGTTCCCCTTGGCCCCAGGACATGAACCCAGGTCCTTGGGATGTTTGTGAACTCTGCCTGGTGGGAGATGGCAGACTCAACTGCTGTTCCTCCAGTGTGCACCTATATCTACAATGTGAAGAAAGAATTTCAAGTCTGAGAGCATTCAACATAGGTTTCTTCTTACTTATATATTACATGACAGAAATGTAGTTCCTTATAAAGAACCAGAAAGGATATAAGTTACTGTCTCTATCTTTAATGAGTTTATGATCATGTGGAATTTGTATTGATGAAACTTTAGAAATAATTTAATTCAGTGGTCCCCAGAGTTTAGCTTACATCACAACCACCTGGGCATTCTGCTGAAACACTTTTTTTTTGCCCCTATCCTTAAGATTCTGAGTCAGTAAGTCTGGGAAGGAGCATAAGAATTTTCATTTCTAATAAATTACCACATATGCATATACCAATGACCTTGGGACCATACTTTAAGAACTATCAGAGTAGGAGACTCCTCATCTTTGCCCATGGACTTCTAATGGAGACTGTGAATATTCTAATAGTGCTATTTGTGCTATTTTGATCTGACCTTAAGCCCTTAGAAGTTTTATAAGAAACCACCTATTAGAATACTAAAAAATAAAGAGTAATTTTTATGAACCTTTTCCTACCACTTTATTTGCCATGGTTTGGGTTCTTGAATTTTTTTATTGCATTAAAATTGATGCAGTTCCTAGATTACTTCAAATATAAATTGCCATTATTTCAAGGATATGATGCTGTCAGGATTGAACCACCATCTTTTCTACCTTATGAATCTTTTGAACCTGATTCCAACCAAGTATTTTCACCATACTTAAACAACAAGGAAGAGTCCATTAGTCCCAAAGTGAACCCCCAACCCCACTTCCTCATGGGTTCTAGTTCTCCTCTTTGGAGTATCACAGATCAAGTCTTAACCTTCTATTGCTCAGAAATTTTTTCACTATCCAAAGGCAGCTATCATGTCCTCACATAGGAACATCAATCTATCTCTCCTCTAAGTTAATCACTTCTGGCTATGGCTTCACTTCATCTGTTCTGAGAACATGGGAGTTTGTGGGGTAGAGTCAGGCTGTTTTTCATCAATTCAAAAATATTTCCTGAGTACTTCCTACAAGCCACTTCCTACTTCCACAGTGGAAGGTATAGATAGAGATGAGAAAAATACAGACCTTTGAAAGAACTGAAATGGTGGTGGTAAACTTAATTTACTTTATTATGTGAACTTAATTTACGATAAACTGAAGTTTATTTACAGTGGTGTATGCCTTAAACCTATATAAAGTTACAGTGCAATGTCCCTTCAAAATCTTAGTGTTTGGGTGCACTCTGGTGGCATAGCACTCTAGTATACCCTAGGAACAGTCTCACATACATCTCAAGGTCCTAGGTTCAAGACCCAAGGGTAAACAACCATTGTGCACAGCTAAATAAAAGTAAATTAAGTGCTTCTTCTGGTCCTCTCTTTCTGCCTACCTTCATTCCTACTGTATCCTTCCTTTAAAAAGTTAGCTTTTAAATAGTGATAGACTCTGTTTCAACCTTCACGGGGTTCACATTTTCATGGAAAAAAATGAATATGCTTTACACATCATTTCCTGATCTAATTTCTCTCTTGCTGAACTACTACATTTTTCTACATACTTTACCATCTTAAAATTCAATTCCTTTTCAACATTTGAGCATTATTTTACCAAAAAGATTCAGGCTAAGTAATGTTAGCTCCCCCATTTACTTATTCAACAACTACTTACTAAAATATATTAAGTTCATTCAGGAATGAAGAGAAATACATATTAAAATCCCTGGAAGAATCCTTCAGGAACTTCAAGTTTGGTAGCTGGGGTGAACTATAAAACAGATAGTTTAAAAACATGCCTCCCCCAAATTCTTTGACACTACTACCAACAAGAGATGAGAGGGGTCTACGTGCCCTCCCCTTGGAACTTGAAAGCATGTGACAGCTGTAACCAAAAGAGTACAACCAAAGTGCTGTTTTGTACCTGTGTCATAAAAATTAGTAACTTTCACTTTGTTCATTGGAACATTCATCCTGGAAACTTAAGTCCCCTATAAGAAGTCTGACTGTGCCAAGGCTGCCATGTTGTAAGGATGTCCAGGTTAAATGTGAAAAACCTGTGTAGGTATTCCAGTTGAGGTGGTCCCAGCTGAGAGTCTAGTTGTAGCCAATATCTACTGCCAGATATGTAAGTGAAGACAGTTTCAGATGATCCCAGTCATTGGGTCTTCTCAGTTGAGCCCCCAGACATCTTGGAAAAAATATAAGCCATTCCTGCAGGTTCTGGACCCACAGAATCTGTGAGCAAAATTTAAATTGTTTCATGCCACTAAGTTCTGGGTAGTTAATTATGCAGTAGTAGTAATTAGAACAAAAACACACAACCATGTCTATCTTCATTGATTTTCATCCTTTTAACTAGAATCAGAGCTTTCCTACAAATTTTCTAAATCTGTTTTTAATCAATTTCTTTTTCTACTTCCCTCTGGTATCCTGTAATCAACATTCCCTCCTCGCTCGCTCTCTCTCTCTCTCTCTCTCTCTCTCTCTCTCTCTCTCACACACACACACACACACACACACACACACACACACACACACACACACGCACACACCACTCTCATCTTCAATACACCTAATTCTCCCTGAATTTTGTTAGTTCCTCTTACTTTTTCCAGTCTTTGCCTGACTAGGCAGTGAGTACACCATAGAAAGAAAACATAGTAAACCACATTATAATGATCGCACCTTTAAGAGTCTACCCACAGCAAAACAATACCTATACCCCAATAGATGACCTTCTTGTTTCAAGCAATATTGGTAAAACCATTTTTACATCCTCATGACTCCCCTCTACTCATTAAACAAAGTAATTACAAGGTAGTTTAGAGACTATAATTTGTACTTAACTTCCAGTACTCTTGGAATATTGAAATGAATTATCCCTTGTGAGACAGGGATCCTGAATGACAACTTATTCTATGGTAAGACGCTTTCAATTCTGCATTGACATTAAACCTGTATGATGATTTGATGCCATCCAAACTATATTGCTTTCCGTTGTTTTCCAAGTATGCAACACTGACAACCTTAGTGTTCACCAAAAGATGAGACGCTTATGTGAAGACAAGATTACCTTTAGAAAAGTGCTAGCATGTTAGATGAAACCTGAAGACCTGAAGTCACCATTGACTGGTTAGTGATGAAATTAATGAAGAGGAAAGTAGAATTTATTGTCTATACCTGCAGGTGGTCGTGATGTCAGAATGACTCAGTGGGAGAGAAGAGCTAGTGAAATTATTCACTTACAGTAGACAGTGGTGGAGGACTATTGGTGATTTGATGGTGGATGTGGTATGTGAGCACATATTTGATGGATGGTGAACTTCACATCTAAACATATTATTTTGTAAATCCAAGTTACCTCAATAAAAAAATAAAATATTTTCTTGGAATTTAAAAAATCACTTCCACTCACATGAATGGAGTTGTGGTCAGAATACAAAAGAGTTCTAGAGGAAGATTTACTGTTCAGAGAACTGTGATTCTCTGCGGGGAAGTGCAGAACCTCAGTCAAAGAGATCTCTCTTCCCTGACATGCTGCAGACTAACCACAATCAGTCTCAAGAGTAAACAAAAATCAGTCAATATTGGCAGTTATGGTAGCACAGAAAAGGAAACCTGAGAAGAGTTAATGGCCAAGTGGTTTAAGAATAACACCTCAAAGTCAGAAAAAGGAACTTACATGTACTGTGGGTGGGAATATAAATTAGTGCAACCACTATGGAAAAAAGTATGGCGGTTCCTGCACAAAATTAAAAATTGAAGTATCATTTAACCCAACAATTCCAGTTCTAGGTATTTAATCAAATAATATGAAAACTAGTTTGAAAAGATATCTGCACTCCTATGTCTATCGCCACACTATTTACAATTGTGAAGACATGGAAACAACCTAAGTGCCTACTGATGGATGAATGGATAAAGATGTGGTATATGTACTCAATGGATAGAATACTAAAAAAGAGAAAATCTTGTCAATTTTGACAACATGGGTTGAACTGAAGGGGAACATGCTAAGTGGAATAAGTAAGTCAAAAGGAAAAAGACAAATACCTGAATGATTTCACTCATATGTAGAATATAAGGAAACGAAATACACAAACAAAAACCATTCCTTAGCATGACAACAGAATGGGAGCTATCAGAGGGGAAGCAGAGAGGGGTGGGGGAGTGGAATGGGTAGAGGGGGTCAAGTGATTGATGGTAGATGGCAACTAGACGGTGGTGGCTGTGGTGTGTCATACACAAGTGTGAAGATGTATATATAAAACTTACATAGTGCTGCAAACCAGTATTACCTCATTTAGAGGAAAAACTCCAAAATTCTAAAACAACCCAAAAACTGAAACGAGTTAAAATTAACTAAATTTATCAGCAATTATAGGTATAGAACTCATGATCCTGATGGCATGTAAACCCACAGGATTTGTACATAACTAGGTATATTATTTTGATCATGTCAGTGGTTTACAGAAAGTGTCAGTGGGTTAATATGTCAGATTTTATTAAATTGTACACTTTAGATATATATAGTGTTTCATTTAAGAATCAGACCTCAATAAAATAATGGAAAAAGAAAGAAAAAGTGTCATAGTTTTGAACAACAGTAACAAAAAGCAACCTCTTGTTTGTTGGAGATAATTTGCACATCTAAAAATACGAGTATAAGCCCTTATCATGTGATAGCTCTCAATTGTACCACTCAATTTGAGGGAAAACTAGAATATAATTAGCACCAGACATTATCTCAATCTTTCCTCCAAAACCATTAGACAGGATATCTTAAAGGAAAGACATTTTCCTGTCTCTTTGACATAAAGCTGAAATATTGAAAATAAAGTATACCTAACAGAGAAGCCTTGGCATATTCAATTCTCCATTTCTGTCAGAAAAGAAAGACAAGCACTTAGCTTTATAGTGTGATTTATAGCGATGAAACATGAGACCGTGTGTTGTTTTCTTTTTAAAGTTAAAGACTTCTTCCAATTAACTGAGAACAGAGCTTGTTTTTGGATGAGTTGGAGATGAGAAGAGATGGTGCAAATACTGGTACCTGTGAGGATTGGAAGAAAATGTGTTTAGAGTTGTCAGTTAGTCCATAGCTTTACAAGTCAGAAGGACTACCATAGAGAATATACACCATTAACACAGAGAAGAGCTTATAAGAAAATTGAAATTCCAACATTCTGTCAAAATGGAGTATTCAAGCAGACCACCATGCTCTTTCTCAAACCAAAAATAAAGTCCCTTGTCTGATATTACTGTCTTTTGGTGTAGGAGTCTCCTCACTCAATTAGTTCATCTACAAAGATTCTCTGAGTTGTCTGTTAGATATCAAGAACATAGATGGAATGAATAGAAAACACATCCTGATTATTTAGTACTCATAAACTAACTGGGGAAACAGAAAACATAAATAATTAAAACACAACTTGCCGATTGTTGAGCTAGAGCTATGTGTAAGATACAACAGGAGAAACAACAGGAGAAATAACTCTCGTTAGAGAAAATCCAAAAGCTCATGATGTGGAAGAGGACCTTTGGATTAGGTAATGAAGAAAAAGTTGAAATTGGAAGAAAGAAGTAGATAATATTGATGTATTCCAGGCATAGGAAAAATATTAGGTTAACATGGAAAGGTTTATATGAGTGATGTGTTATATGTGATTTAACACATAAATGAAAATTTGCTGAACATTAGCGAGTTCTGCTTGTCAAATATAGGGCTAATGGGGGCAATTTGAAGAGGGGTGAGGAATTATTTCTTAACATGAGAGTAGCAGTGTTAGAAAGAGCAATGGGGAATTAAGGGCAACTTCACAGGTAGACCATGGCATAAGCAGGCACCAAACAATGGGCTGGAGACTGGAACAAAAACAGGTCTATTCCATAGAACAGTATGGCTTGTCCAGAAGAGGTGGTCTGGGAATGAGACCTTTTGACAAGTGAAGAGCTGATAGGTGCCCAATTCAGTGACTTTATTCAGAAGAGATACTGCCTATTCTTGAAATTGCCCTCCTGTTATTGTTCTTTGTTGCATGTCTTCCTCTAGTCCTCAGGCTACCCCAAAGCTTAAAACCTTGATGGGATGATTTCAGAAGAATCTGCTCATTCAATTTGGTGAACAAATTCCAGACACAGATAGAAGCTTTATTATTCAAAGTTGAAAAAAAATAGAAACGAAATAATGTGGGACCTATGAAAAGACCCTAAACACAGATGGATAGTATAATTGTTACAACGCAATAGAAGAACATTCTTTTTAAAAAGATTTACTGCAGGCAACAGACATAAATTCTAGACATTTGTCTTGTGTTGTCAACAACATTAAAACAAAAGACAACACAGTGGGATCAAAAGGAAGCTGCTAAGAGTTATAAAAAGACAGCTAGATGAGATAAGCAGAAAATGTTACTATCAAGTACATGAAAAAAAAAGATTTTTAATGCACAAAAAATAAAGAAAAGAATCAACTGTGTAAAAAAATCATGTCTTCAAGCTGGACACTGGTGAGTAACCCAAGATCAAGAGGAAAAGATAAAATCATGAAGAGGCTGATGCTACATATAGATATGAGATCTAAAGTGTAGATTGATAGTGTATTTGATAGAGAATTTTTTAAAAAGAGTAGAATCAACTACTAACATTCAATAAAAGAAAAATCTCCTTAAACTGAAGACCTGAGTTACAGATCAAAAGGTTCAATGAATATTAGAGTTTCTACTAGATACCAACGCATCTTCAACATATGGGTAAAATAAGATAGAGTTAACAGGTTATATACCTTCCTATCTTCCAAAGAGAGATTAACTTCAAAATTAACCTCTGAAATATGAATGCCAAAGTTAATAAAGTTATGGAGGAAAAGGGGTGAGATCAAAATATTCCTTATGCATCTGTTTTAGTTAAATCGCTTCTTATTACTAGAGACAGATCACCTGAGAAGGCACAAAGTACTCTGTGACTACCTGGGGTAGTCTCACAAATATCCCAGAAGACATGAGAGAAGCTCCCCAAAGGACCAGTGAAAAAGAAGATGGGAAATTGATGTCAGAAAACCACATTGATAGTGGTGGTGTCCTATTACATTCTGGCTTATGATATCATACTCAAATGTTCTTTTCCTTTTACATGTATTTTTCAAAAATGATCCCAACTAACATAAAGCTACAATGCGATTTATAATCAACACACCAACATACCTTTTCCTCAGAGGAAGAAACTCAACATTGTGTCTGGTTGCTGCATCCTCCTGTAACATGTGCATGCCTCTTGCTGAAACCCAAGTTTGGCTTGCCCAAACTCCTGTAATCTCAGATTCATGATAGACTTAGTCACTTCTGAGAAGTCTAATGTTAGAGTGATAGAGAGAAAATAAGATTAACACAATGGAACTGATTTTAAAAGGGGAAGGAGGGAATTGATTTCAGTAGTCACTGGGCCGTAAGAGATCCTGCTGGTAAGAACCAGAAAAGTCTCAAGCCTGAGAGTAGAACAAGTTCCTCATTCAGTAAATTAGGCTGCCTGCTTTCTGCTTTCTTAACTATCATCTTCCACACTGCTTGTAAGTTACAAAGAAAAGTTGATGACATAACTCACTTGGTAGACCATTCCCTTTAGGAAAGTTGACACAGCCCTGGGATTTTATAGAGACTGAGTAGACTGAGGCCCCTCTTCGTCAGGCTTGTAGTTTCTCATGCCAATTACCTTAAAATTTAATCAACTGTTGATACTTTGATTTCTGAAAATTGTATAACCAATACTCAATGTATCTGAATCTGAGCCTTATACATGCCGTTTCTGACTCTTAGGGACAGCCAAAAGTCATGCCCCTATTAAAACTTGGAGCCAAACTTCTAGCCTCTTCACTCTAGCTCTTGCCTCTTACCATCACCCATAGCTGAGGCAGAACTAATTTAATCCTCCTCCCCACAAGAAGGAAAGACTTTAGTTCCAATCCAGAGCAGAAGGTATTTGGAAGGAACTTGGTATTACCTTGCATGTTCTTAATATCAGTGAGTGTATGTGGTAGGCAGATTCTAAGCTGACACCCAATGATCACCTCCTGGTATTCACACCCATTTATTGAGTATGATCTGGACTTATTGAGTGACTTCTAAGAGATTAGGTTATAAAAAGACTGTGGTTCTGTCTTGGATACATTTTGTTGTTGTTGTTTTTGATTTTTAGTTTTTGTTTTGTTTTTCTCACTCCTTATTCACCTTGGAGGAAGCCAGCTACCAACTCATGAGACAACCCAGTGGCAAGACCCACATGGTAGGGAACCCAACCTTCCAAACGCATAACCAAGTTGGGCTTTCAGATGAGATCATAGCACTGGCCAACAGCTTGATAGCAGACTTGTGAAAGACTCTAAATTGGACATGTCTCAGCTATGCAGCACTAGAATTCTTAATACACTGAAAACAGGAGATAATAAATGGGTGTTATTTTAAATTGATAAATTTTAGGGTAATCTGTTATGCAAAAAGAGATAAATAATGTAATTTCACCACTCTGCCCTGTCTTGCATTAACTTGCATATAATGCAAAGAATTTGCCAGAGTGTAAACTGGATAATATGACTGATCACTGTCTTAGGTAGATAGCCACAATGAAAGGAACCTCTGTTACTACAGGTATGTGGTTTTCCTTTCCTGCTTTCAGGTAAGTAACTAGGACTAAAACTAAAACTTTTGTTAAGAATATTTACTAGTCTCCAAAAAATTAAAACTAGCTTATTCCAATATTCTGATATCTTTCTAAGGTTTCAGTTTCAATAACTTGGATCAAGTCCTAAGACAAAAATAGTTTGAACTCTACAGCTAACAGTTTAACCAGTTGCTTCACTATTGCATAAAAACTTTGCCAATTTGTCAGCTAGGAATGGGGACATCTTCACCACCGTAGAAACCAACACAAATTTACCTGTTCCCCATTAGGGTTTTGTAACTCGCTTAAATCAGCCTAAAGAAAAAAAATTTATTAACTAAGATAACAGGGAAATTATGTGGATATCTTTAGTTACAGTTAAAATTTTGAGGCTCCAGTAGTGATATCAAGCATCAGAATTCTCTATCCATCCCTTACCATGACTATAACTTGACTTTGTAACAGAGTCTCACCATAGAGCAATCATGATGTCTTCTGGTTGCTTCTATTAACACACATATTAGTATACAACCTCAAGGAAAATAGAACTTTACTCCTCCAAGGACCACATAGCAATCCCTGTGATGAAGAACGGGGCACTCATAAGGGAGAAATTCTCTAAAGTCTCTTGACAAAGGGAATCAGAAAGTCTGTAGGCAGGCAGAGGAAGTAACCCTCCCCTTCACTCTTGCTACTCAAAGTGTGGTTCACAGACTGCCAGCTGCATCACCCGGGAGCTACTAGAAATGTGGCATCGAAGCCTCCACCTAGACCTTCTCAGTCAGACTCTGCACTGAACAGTTTCTCCAGCTGAGTGGCATGCACACCACAGTTCAGAAGTGCTGCATGAATAATGCCTAAGTAGCCATCCAAGTGAGAATTCAGTGGAAAAACATTTGTATGATGGGACTTAGAAAGTATAATTCCATTTATTCTCCCTGAAAAAAAAGCATTCATCCATTTGAGAAATACACAATGAAGCTAAGAAAGGAGGTGCTGATATTTAAAAGGACAAATTGTGAGCATTCAAGCCATTTAAAATAGAATTATGAGTAACAGGATGTCTTAGTTAAGCTGCAGATTTGCTGCTCTCTGAGCCCCAATTTCCTCATTTCTAGAAGGAAGATGTGCCATCAGAAGTACTCACTCAACCTGCACATTAGAATTACCTAGGAAGTCTTATACATACTATTGTCAGGCCTCACCCAAACCAAGTGAACCAGAGTCTCTAGTAATGAAGGCTGGGCTGCCTTAGTTTTTAAATTTCCCAAATGGTTCTAATAAGAGACTATGTTTTCATTAAAGTCAATCAGAGAGATGTCCTAGAAAGGCTAAGAACAACTCTTGCTTTGTTTTGATAAAAGCATCCTAAATTCCACCGTTCCAAATACGGTCACTGGTCTTTATGACTAAGTGGAGGGATGGGATCATTTCTCCTTAATGCTCTCCAAGGAGTTAATCTCATATTAAGGGTAATAGCACCTCTCAGGCTCTGGATGAAATTTTTCAGTCAAGTGTGGGATTAGAAGCTGAGACCTTCCTCTTGTCTAAGAGTTGAGTAGCATCAAGATGGCAAAGGAAAGGGAAAGTTGTTCAACATGAAAAGGAAGAATTGGGAGTTCTTTGAAAGTGGAGAGCATGGAAAGACAATCCAGAAAGGGGCAGAGAGAAGAACAGAAGTGGGGAAAGCAAAGATAGGGCTATCTGCAAGGTGATTCCTCTGCATGAGCCCTGCATTTTATTGAAATCTATAAAGTGGAATTTTTGTAGAGAACTTAAAATGAACTGAAATTTATAATAGGTACGTAGCTCAAATAGAGCTAGCATCACAAGTGAATTTATAGGACTTGAAGCACCCTAGATTGGGACCAGCAGAAACACTTTGAAAGAAATCAAAACTAACTGGTGTCCACACACCCAGATATCTAAGGTCATGGGTTACCAAGTGACAACTGTTTATACTTTGTTTCTTTTTTTCTCTGAATAAGTTCATCTTGGCTCTACACAGTCTCCTTAACACTGTCATTCATTCCTTCAGGTGGCAGCTCCTGAGATGGGGCTGGGTCTACAGTAGAAAGCAAAGATAGGTCATGCAGCTTAATGTCTGATTGTAAGGATAGATATTAATCAAGTCATCACAGTGTTAAGTTTATAATTACAAATTGAAGTTCTATGAAGGAAAGGAATATGATTCTATGAGAGCAGATAATAAAAGAATATATGATAAACAAAATGATTAGCGAAGATTTTCATGAGAGACTGGTGCTTGAGTGGAGATCAGCGGAAAAGAGGGGTGTCATGTTGTGGAGTTTTGGTCTTTATAACAAGACCAATAGGAACTCTTGACCATTCCTAAGCAGAGGATGAAAAGATCCCTCTGTAATGTGGAGAGACATTTGAAGGACTCAGCATGAATGTGTTGAGTCTAATTAGGAGTCAAGAGTGATGATGGCTTGGATCCCAGTAATAACAGTGGAGAAGGAAAGATATGATTGGGATATTTAGGAAATGTGGCAGGAGTGTGAAAGGTGAGGGTAGGTAAGTTTCCTGAGTTTCTAGCTTATACCATGGGAAGGATGGTGGTAAGATTCAGAGGTAGATAAGATGGACAAGAACCAACAAGATGTTTCACCTCTCCTGTCATACTATCTCCATTTAGAGGTTCAAAGTAAGCAAGTCAGTTGTAGTCAGGTTGAAGAGGGAAGCCCTCAGAATCACACTTTTGCCCTTTCTTTGTACATCCTATTTCTCAGATAGCCTCCAAACTGCATCTCCCAATTCCTGTCCTTGGTTAAAGATAAGGAAATGGGAATTTGTTTTCAGAGGGATTTCCTTGGAAATTCCTCAGAAAGCTAATCAGAGACCCTCATTGTCTTCAATTACAAGTAAGAATGTAATGAAGGCCAGCCTGCATCCTCTGATAAAGTACAAATGCCTGCTTATGGGGCAAAGTCTTCTAGCCTGTTAACCATATCATTGTCCCCTTACTTTCTGAAAGATGGTCCGTGAGAGAAAAGGAAGACAACATGCAGATCTCTAGGTCTCATTCCTCAGGGCATCCAAGTCCCTACTCAGGAAACCACAGGAAAGCAGAGAGCTGGTTCTGAAAGTGTTTCTGCTCAGTCCCTCACTGGACTCTCCCCAACTTGGTGATGCAGATGAGATTTGTCATGTTATAATGTACAAGAGCTGACCTATTAATCATGCTCTTTGAAATATTTCCTCGCTTGGCTTCTGGGAGTCATTACTCTGCCAATTTCCTCTTACATCATTGGTTACTTCTTCTAAATCTTCTCTGCTGGTTCTCACCTTTCTTCTTAACCTTTACAGTTTGAACTTTCCTAAGGCTATGTTCTTGGAGGCTTTATTTCTTCCTTCTCACTTATTCCCTGGTGATTTGGTTTCTCAACATTATTTATACCCTGGTAATTCTTTAATCTAGATCTTCAGTCTCATTGTGTCTCTTGGCTATTCAGTTATTTTCTTCCCATATCTCCACTTTTATATTGAGCCTAAAATGTTTACATATGAACCTTTGATGTCTTTTATCTCCCCATCAAGTGTCTCTCCACTGGTTCCCAGTGGAGTTCATGGTATTGTCATTCATTCAGCTTTACAGAAACCAAGATCATCCTCATGCTCTAAGTGTAGAGCAATTACTATCAGATCTACCTTCAAAGTGTATCTTAAACCCAAGTACTTCTCTCTAGATGTCCACCAGTACCATTCTGTCCAATGGACTATTATATTTTTTGATTTCTCTAATGACCTCTTAAATACTGTTTCCATTCCTGTAAGCTCTTGATTCTTCACTTAGAAACCAGAGTGATCCAAGTAAAATATGAACCAGATTATGTTATTCCTAGCTCTTCACTCTCCAGTGGGTCTCATCTTGCTTTGACCTACTCCAAAGTCTGGCTGTGACCTAGAAGGCCCTCAGCTCACTTCTCCAACATCGCCACCTACCATTTCCCTGTCTCTCACAAAGCTCAGTTACACTGACCTCTTTGATGTTCCTTGAACACATCAGTCTCCCTCCTTAGGGATTTCACACATGGTTCTTCTTCTTCCCTCTTATTGGGAATATCTGTCTCCATTCCTTCATTCAAGTGTCTGCTTCAACTTCACTTCCTCAATGAGAAATCAAGTAAATATTTAAAAATACGTAGCCCCCATCATTCCTACTAAACTTCCTTTGCTTTATTTTACTAGAACAAGTATCATTCTCTGACATGATATTTTTTTCATTATTTAAATCTCTGTAACACTCTCCTATAATAACATAAGACCATGAGGGTCTACCTTATTTACTTCTGTATCTACCATGTCTGATAGAGTGTCTACCACATAGTAGGTATTCAATAAACATGTGTTGAATACCTGGATGAAGGGATAAATGAATGAATGAATGAATGAATGAATGAATGCCTGGATCTAATTTTAAAAGACTCAGGATAGAAATGCCCATGGGACCTGAAGGGAATATATAGGGAAAATAATGAACATGTAAATATGTTAACCTGACTTCTGGAGCAAGTGGAGAAATACTGGGGGGAGGGTAGACTAGAGGGGAAAAGCAAGCTACAATTTTTAAAAAAGTGGGATTTACAGTGCCTTGTTGAAAAAAATAGAGAGGGTAAAACAGGAACAAAGAATAAGAATATTAGGCTTAAATACTTCCTGAGACCACAGAAACCCCGAAGTGGGAATGTATATAATATAATCAGGACATTCTAAAAAGGCAAAATGTATATGGAAAAGCAGAGGGAGAAAGAAGAGTTATAAAAGAATAAAAATATGACTCTATTGTGTTTACAAAAAGCCAGGATGTCCTTAACCGAGTGTTTGTGTAAATGGTTTGCGTTTTGCTGGTGGTGGGAAAGGAACTGCAAATATTGTGTGTATACTAAGGAAATTCATTTTGCAATTGAAAAGCCTGTGAAAGTGAATGCAATAATAGATGTGAAAGTATAAAGCGTTCTGCAAATGAAAGGTATTGTCATGAAAAGAATAAAAAGCAACACTGCTAGAATGTGAGAGCTAACTTTGGGGAACCTGCTTAGAATTCCAAGTGGCCCCAAATCCAGGGCAGTGAACAAACCCAGAATTTCTGCTGCCAGATGAGTGAGGCAGCCTCTGACTTGCCAGTGCAGCCTCTGATAGTAGGAGATGACCAAGGAAGAAGGATTGACATACGCTTGGAGACCCTTTGACACTTCAGAATAAGCAGAACTAAGGTAGCTGAAATGAGAAGTATATTTTCCAGGCCACCTCACCTATCCAGAAGCCACCTCTTTGGGAATATTGATTATGAATCATGCGGATGAGCACATGGAGACGTGCAGAGGTAGGGATACAACTCAAAAAGTACCTAAACTGAGATACAGCTGATGACAACTACTGCTAGAGAATGGTGTTTGCCCTTGACCTAAATGACCTAGTTTTAGACACCAGGACAAAGTTATCCTCTCTGCCTTCTTCCCCAAGTTTTGGCATTAAATTCTGAAAGGCACAGCCTGCAACCCTGCTGGAAATGTAACTTGAGAGCTCAACAACAGTGATGAAGTTACTTTAAAGAGTGGTCCTTTGAGGCCAGCTCGGAAATCTTGCAATGCCAGAGTGATTTATCCCTCTTTTCCAGTATCATTAGAGTTATATGGAGATAGAGCTGAGCCAGGAGCAGCAGCCATGATGCTCCCCATGCTGGAAGGAAAGAGACACCCTCTCACCTAAGGGACAGTCCCCACCAGGGACCAACAACTGGAGAAGGTCTGACTCTCTGCTGTTTATTGGCACTTTCCCCTTATGTCTTGGAAGTGGTGCCCTAACCAGCCTCTCTCACACAGGCATGAGGAGATGCCTTACTTTCTTCTGGTCCACACACCCCAGATGCATGTGCCTATTTATCTCCTGAGGTTCATGCAGGCTCAGTGTTCCAACTGCCAGCAGAGACTGGGACTTGGAAACTGAAACTGCTCTCTGGAGTAACAGGGAGTAACCTGTGTCCTCCTTCAAAGTCTCTGGGCCAATGTTACAGACACAGTCCCACCTTCTATCACTTTCCCATGCCTGACACATTTTCTAGACATATTTTCAGGATGATTAAATGAAATATCAATCACACCTCCTCTTGGATTTTGAGACAACATTAATAACGTCCTCTGCGCTTTCCATTCCAAGAGCAGAAGCTTCCCTGAGTATGCTCTTCTTGGGAAGAGACACTGATGGATGCAGGAAGATGTCTCCTTCCTCTGTGTGTTAGGATTCACCAGGAGACATAACAAGAATGCTCTCCAGTGCTGCAAAAGCAGCCACTCTTGGATTAAAGAGGTAGTTGCATATTCCTGCCATAAATCTTATAAAGTTAGTTTAGAGTGAGTGAGAGGAAAGATCAGGTTGGTATGTGTTCCATTCTCTCCAGTATCTCAGTCATTTGGAGTCTGTATCAGTCAGAATGGGTGAGGTCACGCTGCAGTAACAAAGGATTCCCTCAAATTTCATGATGTTCAAACAATGGAAGTGTACTTCTTGTTTATGCTGCATGTGCGCTGAAGATGGCAGAGGCTTCTACTCATTTGAGTCACACAGGCTTATAGAATAGCCACCAGATTGAATAGCCATGGTCAACATATCAGAAAGAAAGGAGAGCTAGAGTGGTATCACTTTAGCAATTAAATATGTCAGTCTAAAAGTGACATGTAACACTTCAGTTCACAATGCATTGGTCAGAACTAGCCATCTGAATGAATCTAATCATAGTGGGTAGAGGCACAAGGAAGTCTATCCTGTCCATCTCCACAGAGAGAACCAGACACGTTTGAGAAACAGCACTAAGGATGACCACAAAGAGCATGGGGTTTATAAGCCAACACTTGGGTACTCAGCTCTCCAGCGAAAGCCCACCCTTGCTTCAACTTCAGAATAGTGCCACCCCCGCCCTTCCCCCACTCCCGCCCCGTCCTCCCTGTCCTTTGCAATTAAATTTAAAGCTGGGTGTGATCCTGGGATGATCCCTATGGGAAGGTCAACAGAAGAGTGATGACCAGAGGGTCTTCTGCGGGAGAGAGTTTGTTACCTTTTGGTGACATTTATTGAGTAACAATATTTACTATGATGAATGACTCCTGGACGCATGGCATTTAAGTGTTTATTGATCTCACAGAAGTTGGACAGGACCCAGGAGATGCTTAGAACCAGGCACAGAGCCAGGATGGCCAGCTGCTCTGTTTACAGTCGGATTGAGAGATGTCCCAAGCCCATCCCACTAAGGGCATGACCTCTCCCTCAGCTCCATGCATCTTTAAAGTTCACTGCTACCCCTCACAAATCCAGGCTGCATTAGCCCAGAAGGATAAACCTGATGACTAGCTCTTCTCTTGTTTTTCTTCAAATTCACACCGAGTGTTTCTTTTCTTACTCACTTCTCAGTTATGTGATGAATGTCAATGGTAACAAGTACAAAGCCTTTTATCCAGTCCCTCCCCAGGACACAGTCCCAGGGCTTGG
The DNA here is from genome assembly GCA_004363575.1 of Solenodon paradoxus. Taxonomy (NCBI): domain Eukaryota; kingdom Metazoa; phylum Chordata; class Mammalia; order Eulipotyphla; family Solenodontidae; genus Solenodon; species Solenodon paradoxus. The sequence goes on from RJWH01002129.1 coordinate 94,843, forward strand.
GAACACATGTCAACTCCAATGCTCTCATGATCTCTCAGAGGCTCCTGAGAACCAGATTTCAACCCTAGTGGAATTCTCTCTTCTTTCTGAGTGATGCCAAGGATCAAGGGAAGCAAAAATGTGAGCACAACAGTGAGATGGCTACAGTGGAGAAAGGAGTTCTGAGGGCATGCTGACTTGAGGTGGACAAAACCAGGCACTAGGAAACACTCTCCTGTCCTGTTCCTCAGGTAGAGAGAACCAGACATAGTTGAGAAACAGCACTAACGATGACCACAAAGAGCAGGGGGTTTATAAGCCACCTCTTGGGTACTCAGCTCTCCAGAAAAAAGCCCATCCTTTGTCTCAATTTCAGAAGCAGAACCTAAGCTACAGAGAGGAGACTATCTGATTGTCTCATTTGAGGAAGCATTGTCAGACCCCTGAAAGAGACTATAGCTGAGCAAGAGGAGCACAAGAACTAACAAGAAAATTTTCTTTTTTAAAAAGAAAAGGTACAGGCAGGAATAAAGGAGGCAAGCAAGAAGAGATAGCAGGAAGAAGCATTTTATTTTATTTTTATTTACTTATTCACATAGGTTCTTTCCCCCCAGGATGGGGACTCGAACCCAGGGGTATGTGGCCTGTGCTCCTTCAGAGGTGATTGACCCAACTGCTATTCCACCGGAGAGCACCAAAAAGGAGACTTTCAAAGGGGATTACACAGGGAATATGGGTATCATAGTTTGGACACCTGGTAGTCATGCCAAAGCTAGCCTAGCCACCTCGCAATGGGGAAACTGAGATAGATGGTTACAGCGTGCCTTGCTCAAGATCAAATAGCCACTCAATGGCAGACTAGGCAAGATTCCAAGTCCTGACCCAGAACCCTTTGCACTGCTGCCCAACTGGAGCAATGAGGCTACAGACTCCAGGAAGTCAATGATACAGCCACATCATCTCTGTACTTGAAATCAAAGAAGAGAATGAGAGGTCAGAATCTCAGAGGTCATCGCTCAAATTCTTAAGGACTCTAAAGAAAAAATCTCCAGGATCCTGACCAGGGAGCAACAAAAGTAAAATGCAATTTATTTTTTCCATCAGATCAACCCTACCTCAAGTTATCATTCATTCGAGTTCTCCAAAATTCCATTGAAATTGGGTTTTTGTTGTTAGCTGTGGTTGATAACAAAGCCATAATTTTCAGCCTTGAAAACATTTTGCTTTGATACCTTATTTGTAACAACTCTTTGAATTGCAACACGTGTAACGTAAATGGGATGGAGAAAAAAATGAATTATTGGTCAAATAAGAGAAAAGCCAAGGATATAGCCTGATCAGGCCAACTACTGAAATTTTCCTGACATCTCTGGATTACTCTAGGCTGGCAAATAATCAAATAAATATCAGACTGATAAGGGGAGGAGAACAGTTTAATAATAACACATAAACTTGCATATATATGGGAGAAATCCAGTAAAAGTGAATAACAAAAAATGGGCTTTAGTTTTAAATATCTAGAGTCATGGGCCAAGAATGTTGGGAAGGAGGAAAGTCAGCTGTGGGAAGCCACCAGAAAAGGCACAGCAACACCAGCTTGATGGTTCTGTAGATTTAAGTTGCTGCCTTCTGCCTTCTCCATTGATGAGAATTAAATGGATTAGGTACATTGAAGGAGACACCCTTATAAAGGGAGATTTTCCTTTACATATATACATTTCTCTTATGAAAGGATAGCCTCCACCCAGCCTTCGGAGACTTTCTTAGGAAATGATCTTATGCCAAAGAGACATATTTTGGAAGGGACAAATTTTGCTACCCTACAATCAACTGCAGATATTAGGAAGTCTCTCTCCTCTCTCTCTTTGTCTCTCTCATGTTTTCCTTTGTTTTTCCTTTCTTCTCATGAATCTCCCACTTCTTATGAGATGGCAATATACCTGCCACATTCTTGGACTCTAGCAGGACCAGCAGAAAGAGAACTGCTCTTGCCCTGTGGTCCCAGAGAATGTGCCATGATGGACTCTCCTTAGACCAGCTTGAGTCATTTGTCCACCCCAAGTCATCAACTGTGACTAGATAAGACAATACGCTTGACCAGTCACCCATATCCAAAGCTGAGTGTAGAGGGCTCAGTTCCTTTGAATAGCAAAGGACTGATGACTAAAGGAAAGAGAGAAGCTTACTCCCAGAGAGAGACTGGATGGGTGATCAGGAAGAAACAGCAGCCGTTCACTTTAAACTCCTGCTCATCTTCCGTGGGACTGGTTTGTGGAAGGCTTTGCTGCATCTTGTTGCCTCCCTAAGTGGCCATTAGTTACTGCTATTAAGTGCTGGTTTGGTTTAAGCCAGTGAGTTTATTATGGGGTTTAAATAGACTGAACCTAAACAAAACACCAACCAACTGTCTCTTTCACACCCTGTGGCAGCCCTAAAACAAACAAAAAGTAAATCTTTTAGGGCAAGTGTCTAGTAGTACAATTCTGGTGATTCTAAGAGGAGATAGATTCCTTAGATAAACTGTGGGACTCAACTGGGTGGTGGTGTTATTTTTTAAAGGAAAGGTGCAGGCAGGTATGAAGGTACATAGGCAAGCATGTAGGAAGAGAGAGGAGGAAGAAGCATTTTATTTTATCTAGTTGTTCACTCTGGTTGCCTCCCCGGACCCCGAATTTGAAGTCAGAGGCATGTGGCCTGCACTCCTTCAGAGGCTCCTGACCTAACCGCTGCAACACCAGGACGTGCCTCATTGGGGTGTTTTCAAGACTTTAAGTTGTTTATAAACTACAGTTGCTCATCCAAATTTGCTTCATTCAAATTAAAAATCTCTGCTTATCTAATTGTTTACAAAAACCCTCACAAATGAGATTAGCATTAAAAAAAAAATAGAAAAGACAACAAGATAATTAAGTCTGATTGCTCCAGAGCAGGTTGGTGACAGCCTTGGAAATGTGCCAACACTAATTGACTGGAGATATTTCCCATACAGCTAATTACACATGGTCATTGAAAGCCCTTGAAATTATCTCAGGTCCCCTCAGTTGAAGTGTGGAAAAGGAATTTAGAAGTGTGAAGGGGACCAGAGCTTAAAAAGAGGACTCGCCCGGGACATTCAGTCCTTTCTGTCCTAGGCTGTTATTCAACGAACACTGTCAAATCTTGTCACTTCTCTGCACCTTGGTCTTCCAGTCTGTAAAATAGCTGTGGGTGCTAAGGGTGGAGAGGTGGTGTCAGAGCACAATAACCTTCTATGATCTCTTCCAACTTTGATTATACTCTGACCATATGCAAGGTCTGTGCTGGGAATGATAGGACACAGAGAATCTTCATGTCACTTGAGCAGATCTGCGTTGGCAAGAGGAAATGCAGAAGATCACAGATAACAGAATGTTGACTCTGTGGGAAAATATGGATTAACCAGACAGAGAGGAAGAGCAGGAGAATCAGGAAGACTTAGTTGCCAACCTTCCTTTAAGTGAGGACTTGAAGAGTGAGATTCAAATGCCTGGTGGAGGGGAGGCGATAAGCCTGAATAGAGAAGCACACTTGTGCCTGGTGTATTATGGGAACCCCTCAGCACCTTGAGTCTGAGATGTTCTGTCCATTCGGAGAGCATTGTATTGTTTTAATGACAAGGAATAGACACTCCATCCCTGTCTATTGGCAGGACTCACATGGGAACAGGAAAGTTAGAGGGACCTGGGACTCCCCAGGCTCAGAAGGCAGATCAGGATAAAAGTCAGGTTGGTGCCCAGGATGCCCTGCTGCCCCTCCAGGGATGTTTCCAGTCTCTACCCTAGAGCTTGGGCTTTGTTGTAGCTCTGCTCTCAGCCTCTGGGCTCATCCTCTGCAACAGTGAGCCTCATTTGATTGCCTGTCGCCCTCAAAATTTCAGCTCACTCTTGACTTCTGCTTTGACAGAGCTACTACCTCCTCACATCTTCTTCTGCTTCATGAAAGGTGTGTATAGTCCTCCCTCTATGTGTTTCAGTTCTTTACTTTGTTACTCCATATCCATGAACTATTTCCTACCCCCATATCCAGTAAAATTCTCACAAACGCAAAACTTATTAACCTTAATGACAGATGCTTGTCACCCACCAGGAATTTAGTCAAGAGTCTTATGCTCATCAAACTGACATGTGTAGACCAGAATTACTTGCAGCAATTTCCTGGAACCTTTGCTTTGACAAGAAGCTGAGATAAAGGACTATTCAGAGGGACTAAGTTGTCAGGCTGATCATCTTGTCTGATAAAAAAGACAAAGGTGGGAAAATTGGCATAGAATAAGCATGTGCTAGAACTTGAAGTCTACAGTGTGTATCAGAATCACCTGAAGGCCTACCCCCTTTCTGGTACAACAGGTCTAGACCTGAGGAATCTCCTTATCGCCAGCTGATGCTGATGATATTTGTGCAAGGACCACCATGCATTGCAAACTATTGACTTAGCCAAGTTTCCATGGGCTAATGTGCTAACTGTGTATGGTTATTACATTTGCAAATGGTTGGAAAAAACAAATCTATTATTTTGTGATATGATTATTACATGAAACTCATATTTCAGTATTTACAAGTGATTCTTACTGGCGCCTAGCCATGCTCATTTGTTTATGTATTGTCTAGGACTGGTCTCAGAATTCCTTGGCCGAACTGACGCAACAGAGACTGTAGAGCCCACAAAATATCTTCTTTTGTTTTTACAAATGAAGTTTACCTACCGCTGTTCTGGACAAAGGGTGGTGAAAGTGCTCTGAAGTTTTTGGAGATTTATCTGAAGAGAAGATTCTAGAAACTGTTTGGAGAATTCTTTGACTCACTAAATCACTAAATGAGCTTGTGTCTGCTTTCTGGGCTCAGGGTAAAGTGCCCTTCTCTAATAAGATCTACTCTGGGGAAACTGTCTCAGCCCCCAGAGAAAAGCTGCCGACTGGAATCTGGGACAGGGAATTGAGTTGTTGGCTTGTCAGCAGGACTGATTCTTCACCAAACCACAATTAATGGCTCTTTAAATTAACTCATTTAATAGATCATCATCCATTTCTTGTTTAAAGTAATTAATATGAATGTTGCCTGCTGTCCCCAAACCCTGGGAGGGAATAAATGTGACTAAGGTGGCTCACAGCCATCTAGGCTGTGATCCTCTATTCCCAGGTGAACTTTCTGGAGTCTTCTGACTTTTACATGCTGATAGTCTATGATCTGTGTACTAAAGAGATGGGCAGAGATGAGTGGCTTTCCCTCCATCCTTGCCAACATTTGTGACATGCTGATTTCCCATTCCTCTGTTTCTTCTTTACTCTTCCTGTCCCCTTAGCTTGTTAAATCATGACCAATAACATAAACTAACCTTTAGTGAATGATTATTTTGTACCAGGTACTGTTCTCAGACTTGTGTATGATTAATACAAATAATATTCACAAGAAAACATGAGAAAAGCAAGATTATTACCCTTAAGAAAACTGAGCAAACAGTTGGTAATTGGAAGTCTCTGACAGTCTAATTGCAAATTCTTGCTCCTTCCATTATGAGTTATTGCTTCTTAGCCATGTTGGAGTTTTACTGGATCTGGTTGGGAGAAAATTATCTCTAGAAGATATAAAGAAACCTTTTCCAATCTCTATTTGAAATGTGAAAAGGAAAACTTAAAACTTTTCAAGGAAAATATCTTTGTGAGCTTGAGTCAACAAAGATTTTGTCAACAGAACACAAAAGAGCTGTCCGTATTGACCCACAAAATGTAAACTTGTGAACATTAAAGTTAAGAAATTCTGTTTATCAAAAGAGCAAAAAGATACCTCCTTTCTTTTTTTAACGGGCAAAAGATCTGAACAGACTCTTGACAGAAAAATATTTAAATGGCCATTGAATATACAAGAGTGTTCAAGTTTATTAGTCATCAAGAAAATGCAAATTAAAACAGTGTGATACACTACACCTCCACCAAATGAAAAACAAAACTAGGATTTTGTTTTTTGACAACAAAGTGTTGGCAAGGATGTGAAACAAGCAGAACTCTCATATACTCCTGGTGGGAATGGGAATTGATACAATCACCTTGAATAGCTGGCAGCATCTATTAGTTTCACATACATATGTCCTATGGTCCAGCAATTCTGTTCTGAGCTATATAGCCTACAGAAATATATACATATATTAATCAAAAGAAACATACTGAAATATCTTAGCAATACCATTTAATACTCCAAAAATGGAAAATACCCACATGTGCATCAACAGGAGAATATTATTGTCTACACACAATGGAATACTATATAACAATGATGTACTACAGCAATACAACTTCAAACAATATGTAGGAATTAATCTCACTAACAATGTTGAGCAAGAGAAACCAGACACTATATGTATATACATATATATATATATATATATATATCTCCACACACACACAAAGAAAGATTATGTATGCTCTTAGAAATCAGCATAACAGAATAATGGACATCCTGGTGGGATGGGAGTGTGGGAGAGCTGGAAAAGAGGGCTTAAAGGATTCCATAGTCCTGATCATGATCTTTCTTAATCTGGGTTCTGATATGTTCAATGTGTGAAAATTCATTTTATGGTATTCTTTTGTGCATTATCCTTTAGGTAGATTATGTACACACTTCCTAACTGTACGTTTTTATTTTCTTTCGTTTTATGATTTTTTTGTTTACATTGCTATATTCATTTTAGGATATTGAAATCACACCTCTCTCTATGAGTATTTTACACCACACCCGCCACCAGAGTTCTAGTTCCTTTTACCATCACCTTGTTCCCTTCTTCCTTCCCTTTACCCTCCTACCAGTCTGGTTACCACAGTCTTGTGTCCTGTAAATTTTGTAGAGATTTACCTGCCTGTATGTTAATAAAACATTTAATAAATATTTCTATGGAACAGACAAGCACATTACATTTTGCACCTGTTCCAACTGTCTTGCAGACACAACATACTCAGTTTCTTAACCCAGTGTGTAGGTAGATATGGATTTCTTACTGAGTAATTAAATTCAGAAAAATCTCCAAGTCACCTGCCTTAGTTCCAAAGGTAATTGTCAAGTATTTACCAAGCTGAGTTAAATCTCTCAAATATCTTATCCTGGTTACATGGAGATAGATTTCTACTGTCTGATCTATCTCTCACATCTTGACTGTCAGCAAGCTTCCCTTTCTCATGTGGGAAAGAGAATCTCTGACTAAGCTAAAGGGAATGTATTTCCAGAGCCTGGGCTCTGCAACTATGACATTCAAACAGCTATGTGAATCACAATCACTTTTCAATCCTTGATATCCAAGATCGGAAGCTAAAAACAAGTCAACATCTCTGCCTTGGCAGCTTGACTTATTTGACTATGTAGTTTGGCTATTATTTTAAATTTGAATGAAGTGCCAACATTTAGAAATCAAATTGCTCTTAAAACTCTTCCAGCTTCTCAGGAAAAATCAAATATTATCCCTCCCCCTGAGGCCCACAGCCAGCCCATTCCACTTGACAACATGAGGTCCCTATCCCCTGTAGACATGGAGTTACAACTCTAATGTAAAAAGTTGAAAAAACAATAAAAGGTCTTTGTGCCAATAGACTTTGTAAGGTCTAACACTGGGAATCTCATCAACCAATATTGATGCTTCAGGACTGAGTTAGGTGCTAAGATAGCAATTTAAGCATTTGGGCCTCAGTTTCATCGTCTTTAAAACAGAGAATTTAATTTGAGATTTTCTACCATCTCCTCCAGCTTTAAATTAGGATTCATTGGCAATTTTAATGAACTCTGTGATGGAACCACTGTTCATGGATAGACCAGTCACTCCAAAATAGTGAGTATGAATAACCAAGTCCTGTCATGGTCTCCGAGGTCCAACATACCAATTTTTTTCTTGGGGATTTGGATTTAGGAGCCTCTTAGTAACCTTAGAAAAATGTCATTAAGAAAACATCCAACCTCCAGACTTTTACTTAAAGCAGGTATTGTATGATTTTGTACTAGGGGGCCTCAATGAATTTCCCTACTTCCAAACCAATATCTGGAAATGCCCAACTACCCACAGTCTGGACTGACTGAATCACAGTCTGCATTTTAACAAGACCCATGTGTGATTTATAAGGCAGTGTTCCAGACATGCTGTTCACAGACTCTCCTTGGTTAGATATTCTAATCCTGGTTTCCTTGAAAAGATCCATCACAAACATGCACACACATGCACGCACACACACACACACACACACACACACACACAAACCTCTCTCCATCATCTCTGCCTGTACCAGTCAACAGGCAGGAGGCGGGAAGACAGTCAGTATCCCTGGAGTCAATCATCCTTCAACAACAACAGAAATTAGGGATCACATTTACACTTAGGTTCCCAAAGACAAGATCACAGCACACTAACCCAGTTCCTGATGTTACCACCCTTTTCTCTCCTACTCAAGAAAGCATCTTGGAATTCTAGTGATGGAAATGACAGCTTCAATTTACTATAAAAGCCCAAAAGTAGGGAATCACAACCCTCCTTACAACTGCTCAGGCCTACCAGTGGAGAGAGACACAGAGCTGAGAAATGCCAGAGTGGGTCAGGAAAGAGAGGTTGGCTCTGGGAGGAAGAAGAGTGTGGCTGCCTGGTCCTCCTCCAGGCAGATGCTAATGAGACTCACCAGGCCTTAACCTCCCTGCCAGGGAAGTAAGCTATAATGTGATGAGCTGTCACTGTTCATTATGGAAACAGCTGATGGGTTCAGAGGTATCCATGGGCACAAACAGGCTGGTGGGGATGCAGATGAGGGGGGCAATGCTAGGGATGGAGGACCTGAGGAAGGAGATCAGGAGAAAAAGAAGAGCCTGTCTCTTATGAGCTTCTGCCCTATGTGTCTGCTGGGCAGCTCTTTCTCACACAGTCTAGTAGGAAAGGCTGCTCAATAAGAGGACTTGCTTCCTGTATGCTCTTGGCTAGAATAGAAGGAGTCAGTGCACTAGCCAACTAGAAGAATGAATGTAGAATGTATCCAAGATAGGAGCTACTAGAGAAAAGAGGAAATGGTGTGTGAGTGTGAACTAGGGAAGGACAAAGCCTTTCTCCCAGTCTTGTAAGTACCTCATTATTTCCTCCAGTATCCAATCCCCACACACTCCTGGTTTCATGTGAGTTATTGGGTTCTGGATCTGAGAGTGGATGGAACTACAATTATACTAGATCCCTATAATCAGGTATAGAATCTCCCATTGTCACATTTGAGGCCACCGAGATGCCACATGCTCAAATGACACATTCAAGTTCATTGAACTAAGATTGTGTGGAAAAGAGAACAAGAGCTCTGCAGTTCTGCCTTCTGTTGTAGGTTGTTTCCACAGCCCAGAGGTTGATAATGGTGATAGACTTGAGGTATAAAGCATGAGGGTGATTATAATGCACACCTGCCTAAGTGTGTAGTCTATCCTCTTTAGCCTGCATTACTACTCCTTATATCCAGGTCAAGTCTCTCTTTTCAGACAAATCCTTCCCTGACCCCACTAACACCTATCCTACAAGAAACTATTGGAAAGTCAGTCCATACACTTGCTGCAATTAAGATTCTGTTCACTATGTCATGTACTATAAATATCTCCTCACTGGACAGCAATTTCCTCAGAGGTAAAGACTTGTGTACTATGTCTCTTTATCCACTTACTGCTCTTAGGAGAGTCCAATGTACATTATAGAATCTCAGTGTGTGTTTGCTACTGAGGAAATTAATTAGAAATTACCTTAATATGTTGAAACAAAAAGCACTCAAACAAAGGAAAGATGGAGGGAACTTGGAAGGACTCATTTACAGAAGCAGTTCTTGATTTGTCTGAACAAGAAGAGGGAAGAGGCAGGCATCTCTGATCTATAAGCAACTTGAGAATAAATTGGTAGGCTTACATTTCTGAATCCACCTTCCTCCCAATTCTAGCATAATTCTTGGCTGAATGAATGTTGGTTAAATGACTGGAGGGAGGAATAAAAATGAGAAAAGTGAAAGGATTAATAGAAGGCAGGAATGAGAGGCAGAAGGAGTGAGGGACAGTAAGGGCCATGGCCTATTAAATCAGAGCTATTCCATTTCAGCAGTGGTAGCACTGGCTGACTGCCACATCAGTCAGCATCTGTGGGTTCCTGAGGCAGTCGGAGTTCCAGGCAGCTATCACTTTCAATGACCTCTCATTGCTTTCTTCAGTGCATCAGTGCGGTCTTTGAACTGCAGCAGTAGCCTCAGAAGTGTCAGCTGACTGCTCTTGGGTTCTGGAAACTCCCAACTTATGTTTCTTCAGTTCTCAGGACAACAGTAGGTTCCTGCCATTTCTAATTTCCGAATAGCTTATCTTTCTCTTCGTGGCTCTTTCAGCACTTCTAGTGCTTTCATAATATGTTCCAAGTAGTGGTTCCCTTACTTTTAAAATATTTAGCACGGTGTCTGTTTCTCTAGGAAGACTTTGACTATATGCTGAAAAAAATCAAATAAAAAAATAACTAAATAAAATAAAGAGGGGAAAGGTAAAGGAAAGAAAAAATATGTGACCCAAAGCAAAGTCCAGTTCTGACTTTTAAAAAGTAGGAACACATTCAGATGACATTTCTCTTTATTTACAGGACTCTCAGTACCCAGAACATTGCATTAACAGACAAAACCCTAGTTATCTGAATAATGCCTTAGGGTTTAGACTTACCATGTCCCTCTCCCCAATTTTCCTTGATGACCCTGCAATCTCATACAGAGATAAACAATTTTCTTGAGTGGAACCTCAAATTCCTGAATCTGTTCTTTCCATCTGAAGAAATCATTGATCATCTTGAGCTTATTTTGCTCTGAAGTGAGACTTTTAATGCTTGACTCTGTGGGTCATATGAAGTGCCAGAACTTCTTAGAGATTTCCTATTCCTCCTGTAAATAAAAATCAACTACTCGGTGACCAGGTGAGGAGTGGGGGCCAGCCCTACCACTTAACTCTCTCAAACTCCAACAACTCACAGCCCTTCAGATAACCCTGTAAAGGAAGCATTGCAGCCACCACCCAGGCAGAAATCAGAAGAAGAAAAAAGCTACAGTGCTAAATACAAAGCAGGGAAGAAAGAAATGGCAAAATTTAAATCCCCCCTAAACAAAACCCAAATGAAACAAAAAGATGAAAACTTTAAGAATTCTCCAGAGAAGAAATATATTGGCACTAACTGAGACAGTCTAATAGTTAAAGAATACAAAATAATGATTACAAAAAAGGTAAACAAAATGCAAGAGGCACAGTCAAATACCCAAAGGCAAATTGGAGACTTCAGAAAAGAAGGGAAAATCAGAAGGACTACCTCACCAAGGAACAGAAGCTGTAAAGAAAGTCCTAAAAAAAAAAATGATAGAAATAAAAAATGTCACCAGTGAATTGAAGAAAAACATGAAAACCTCCACAACAAACTCAGTCTTGCAGAAAAAGAAATCTCATAATTTGAAGACACGATCACAAAGATGACCATCATAGATGAGGAGAACAACATTGAGGAGAAACAAAGAAACCCTGTGAGAAATATCAGATACCATGAGAAAACAAGCATAAAGAAAATAGGTATCCTGGAAGAAGAGGAGAGGAAGAAAGAAACATTAAAGTTATTTAAAGAAGTAATGGCAGAGAATTTCCCACATATGTCACAAAAAGTAACCTAGAGGTAAAGAAGCTGACAAAACACCAAAATTTCTAAATGTAAAAAGACCTACTCAAAGTCACAATGTAGTAAAGCCAGCAAAAGTCAACCACAAAGAAAAATCACTCAAGGCTGCTAGAGAAAAGAGAAACATAACCTATAAAGGTACACCCATCAAGATATCAGCAGATTTCTCAGCAGGAGAGTGGATCAACATATTCGAAATACTAAAAGACAAAATTACTAGCCAAAAATGCTCTGACCTGCAAAATTATTATTCAAATGTGATGGAAAAATAAATGCTTTCAATGGTGAACAAAAGTTAATGAATTTTTCCATCAAC